>PVHY01005892.1:0-78961 GCA_004024945.1 Uropsilus gracilis | reverse complement strand
ATGTGGGTACAAAGGGACACCTGCGCTTGGATGTTTACTGCAGCACAATTTATAATTGCAAGGACATGGAAGCAACCTAAATGCCCAAAACAGATGACTGGATGAAAAAAATGTGGTACATATACACAATGGAATATTACTCATCAATTAAAAATGACAAATTTGATGAATTTATGGAAACCTGGATGTACCTAGAAGAACTCATTCTAGCAGAAACGAGCCAGATAGAAAGGGACAGAAACCAAATGGTTTCACTAATATATGGTCAACCAAATGAAACTGCACAAGGGGAGAATGGGGACCAGCTGGAGCGGGTGGGAAGGGGAGGTGGTGGGTGACCCCCAGGGACTGAAATGATGTGAAATATATATAAATAAACAAATTTTAAAAAATGGGCATTGGAGCAAGAACTTAAACCACCTAAAATTTTGAATTTCCTGATTTTTGTCACTTTGAGCCAGATCCTTCTTGTTATTTAAATATCAGTCTCCTCCCCTTTGGGGTAGGGAAACGAATTTAATGTTATTTTTAACTGAACTATCTTGTTAACCTTGGGGGTATCCCTGGAGCTGAAACCATTCAAGTAATAATGGCTCAGCCACTCTCCACAGTCAGTCTGAAAAAGCTCTTTAAAAGCACAAGTTCTGTTGGTCCTTTTCTTTTGATTTCTGTGGAATTTTTCTGAGTAACAATTCTGAGCTGAGGGGGTCACTGACAATTTTAAACCGAGGAGCACCGAAAAGAGGAGGTGATGAGGGAGGTAGTTTGCCGACTGATTAAAACAAAGCTGACTGTAAAAAGCATGTTCCCCCTTGGAGCAAAGGGCAAACAGCTCATAGTTTTCCAGTTTCAGAGATATATATTTTAAATACAATTAAAAGTAATGTTTTTTTGTTGAAAATGCGCTCCTTGCCTAACTTGAGGACTGCAAAAGTTGCCAAGCATTTTCTTTCTAATCTCCTGTGCTGAGCCTCCTTCCCAGCGCTGTCATTCTCTTGGGGGGTAGAGGAGAGGGCACCCTGTGAGGAGAGGCACTACCAAAGATACTACTATGTATCTCAGACAGTATTTCTTTTTTTTAAAATTTAATATATATATACATATATTTCACATTAAATTTAATATATATATATATATATATATATATATATTTCACATCATTGTGATCCCTGAGGGTCACCCACCACCTCCCCTCCCTGGCCATTCCAGCTGGTCCCCTACCACAGTTGTGTACTTTCATTTGGTTGTCCATGTATTAGTGAAACCATTTGGTTTCTGTCTTTTTCCTTCTGACATGTTTCTGCCAATATGATTTCTTCTAGGTACAGCCATGTTACCAAAAAGTCATCAAATTTGCCATTGTTGATTGATGCATAATATTCCATTGTGTATATGTATCATATCTTTTTCATCCAGTCCTCTGTCTTGGAGCATTTGGGTTGTTTCCAGGTCCTTGCAATTAGAAATAGTGCTACAATAAACATCCGAGCACAGGTGTCCCTTTGTACCCATCAGACAGTATTTCAAATGAATGCTGGTTTAAGACCAAGCACATAAACTTAGACTTTGGTGTCATTTTTTTCATTAGGCTAGAGAGAATCATTCTTTCTTCTTGCTAGTAGTGCACAACTTTAAGGTAGAAAATGCCACCAAAACAAATTTACCCACTCTGTGCGAGCAGCAAAGAGTGGATGCCAGACCCGATTCAAAAAGACTGGTCAAAAGAAAGAGAAATGTACAAACATGTCTGCACTTGGTCCTTTGAATTTTAAAAGCATCTAAAGTTTCGGAGCTCATGTGAACTTGATTTAACACACAGCCATCCCCAAAGTATATTCCCTTTATAGCTTTAGTGGCCATCCTCTTTCCTTGCTGTTCATGACTATGATTATTTTATAAGCCCTTTTGTAGCTGGGTTTATTTGACTTAACCTTTTAAATGCAGCTTTGTTTCTAACAATACAAGAAGTGTAATGCCGGAGCAAAGTTCTGCACAGGGATTTGAAGCAGGAGGTAGGCACGTGATTTGAAATAAGAAGTCTGGGGAAGGCAGGAAACTTACTAGGAAGCTTCTCAATTCTTCCAGTGTGACTATCCATAAAGCCTCATGCCAAGTTTTGATTCCTAGGTTTTATGAGGTTGCGAGGTACAAAACTAATACTTGGTTAAGCGGTCTTTTTTTCTATCTGATGAAAAATGCAGGCATGAAAAACAAGGTGCAGCATCCGTTTTCAATTAAAAAAATAAAAATTTAAAACCTCTCCCTCTGGGCCTGGTACTGAGCCAGGTGAGCGAATGGGATGGGTGTGGTTACTGAGAAAGTATTAAGATGGAAATACCCTTCTGCTTGAAGTAACTTTATATTTCAGAGGGCTTCACCCCCCCCATTCCAATAAAAAAAGTTAACTGTGCTATCATTTTGTTTCCATTTTTTTTCTTTAAAAATCCTTTTACTTTGAAATTTTACTAATTCCCAAGGACAGTGGATTTTATTTCTATTTTCTCTGTGCATCTCTGATTTCTGTTCAATCCCACAGGGGTAAATATTTGACATCCAGCCATTCCCAGGGGTGGCAGACCAATGTACTAAACACAGAGTCGTTTCACTTCACCAAGAGATGAAGTCAGGCTCCAGGGGATAAACAGTCATCCATAAATAACCTCTCAGAAATAGCCTAAGGAACATGTCCTGCAAAGAAGTTCTGGCTCAGTACATTCTATTTTGTTTATTTTGCATAAAAGTTTTCTTTGTCTAGATTTGCACCAGCATAAAAGCACTTTCAGCAAAACATTCAGTCAAAACAAAACAAAACCAAGGGGGGAATAAAGTCCCACCTGAAAGGAAATTAACTGTTGCCCTTTGAAATGTCAGGAGAAAACCGGCTTCCCTGACATTCTAATGACTGCAGAGTGGTGAGAAGAGGAAAGGGACCTGGAGGGAATTCCATGCCAAGCACGAATATTCGTAGCCGTTGCCTGAAGTTGAGGCCCTATATGGCAGGTTTAACGTGTTTTTCAATGTCTGACTCCCAGTGACAAATCCAACTTTTGTTGCTGATGAGGCATGCTTCAGGATTGAACATTTGGCCAGGATGTGATTTAATTCCTCAGTGTTGTGAGATAACTTGAGTTTCTTTTTGATAGTCTGGAGGAAAATGACTATTTTGATATTTGAGTTTCTATTTTGAATAGTCTAAAGGAAAATGTTCTTTGGAACTTCAACAACGGCATTTAACTCAGATGAATTCAGGCAAATAGAAGTGGAGGTGGGGAAATGTGAGGTGGATCTTCACTACTAATTGTTCATTTAGCTCAGTTTCAGTTTGGGCACCTAAAGTGAAGCATGATTATCAGGTTTCTCATGATAACTGGAAATATGACCTCAGAAATACAGCTGAGGGATCTAGATAAACAACCCATGGCTTACTGACTTGGCTTGCTGGTATGCAATCCAGTTTTTCCTTGAATCTTTCTCATCTTCTCTTCAGGCTGCACTACCACCAGTGATAGCCCATCCAGAACACCAGAGCATGTAAAGTGTGTATAAACCCTTAACTTCCGAGTAGGGGCACTCAGACTTGGGATATGAACCTAATGAATCAGTACCCATACTGGTAAACGTGATTCTTGCCAGTCTTGCTGTTCTTATTCCCTGAGTGCCAGCTTTCAGAAGAAGTGATCCAATTTATGAATTTTTATGACTTATGTAGATATATTTGGTGGCCAAATTCAGAGGATATATGAAAATAGCATAAACTTCAAATACTACCACCTACAGGGTCAACTAGTAAGAATAATTCTTAGTGATCAATTGCCTCCTAGCTTTTTAAGTAAAATACTTAAATTCTAGTGAGTCTTTTTCTGTTTTCCTAAGTCCTTTGATTTCTATCTCCCTTATTTTTATCATCACCATCCTTACCTAAATTATTATCACTATCACTTAGATACTGGTCAATATTGCAGGAATGCCCAGGGACTCCAAGCTAGTAAGGGGGAAAACCTGTATTGCCTGTTTTAAGGGTTCATGACACCTGCACATTTAAAACCAAAAATAATCAAATTCGGATGTGGTATGACTTGTAGTTGTTTGAATGTGGTATGACTTGTAGTTGTTTGAAGCTCAATGGGCATCATGAGAGACAAGAGGAAAGATTTCAAAATAGAAATTCCCTATCAAACTGCAAAATAACCATCCCCTTATGGTTGCTCACGCAGCCAGACCAGGTCCAGACCTAAATAGCCAAATTCTAAGAGCAAATCTGCCAAAAGAACAAGTCCAAGTCACATGGAAGCAGAAGAACAGCTATGGCCCAAAGTACTGGGAGAGAAGGAGAATTTCTAAAATACCATACAAACAGATATCAGCTGCCATTGTCTCTGAAGGGAGCAGAATCTGGAGCAATAAAGTTGCCAATAGTAAAACCACAAGAAACTTACTCATGTGTCTTCCCAGTCCTTCTCCCCTTCACACCATGACCAGTTGCTCCAGTTAAAGACTTTCTAACTTTATAACTCAAATCCTCTGCCTACTTCACCCAGGCAGATACAAATCCTATAACTTCTGCAGGTAAATGCCTTCACCAACTACCTTGCATTTTCATGACTCTTTTCTTTTTGTTATGCAGAATTCACTGCTGGTTGCCAGCAGCTTTTCTCAGCTCTCTCTTTCTCCCAGATCAAGAAAAGAAAACCTCAGAAACTGCAGTTTACAACTTGCTATCTTGCCTCAATTTACCCTTTCCAACTACTGCAGCCTAAAGATATTCAAACTTGTGGGTTCTTTCTGCCATCCCCAGACTTTTCACTAAAATTCCAAGCCAGAACAAGACTCTCAGAGTGCAGACTAATTTATTACTAAACAAAGTGAATTGCTATTTACTACAGAAACATATAAGAAAAACTCCCATTACTCCAACATTGTCCAAAACCATTCTCAACATTGTCCAGTCCTTCCCCCAGATTGTCCAAAACCCTTAGTTCTTTAGTCCTGTTAACCTCACCACTTGTCCAATTCTTCAGAGTTCATTTACATGTGCTCCAAGAATAGACATCTTCCTTTGGTGTGCTATAACTCTTCCAATCAGGCAGTCGAGTAATGCTATTTGCTCCTTGTCCTCCTCCAGGTAATAGAAAGAAACTCCATAGTACATAGGAACCAGCAAAGTTTATTTTCTTATCAGGCCTGGCTCACATGGCCTCTCCAAAAACATTTATATCAAATTCAGCAAGATTAACTCCAACACAGAGCCCAAATCTTCAACCCCTTTGGCTTACAGTAGGCACATTCAGCTTATGCTACTAAAACCCCAAATTACTAGGCCGGGCAAAATCCCTGGGCTTGAGGCCCTTGACCTCTCATCTTGCCTCCATTTTCCTTCCAAAGCAGCTGAATCTCCTTCTTTGTTCCATCCCCGTCTATATACCCTTCCCACCAAGAGAATTCCTGGCAGGGTGGGAGGTGGGGGGAAGTCCTATCAGGCAGGTATGCTAATCAAAGTAATACTCAGCTCTCTGTAAAATCTGCAAGTCTATAGTAGCATGAAGTAACTAGCTCTTTATCAAATGCATGTATCACTCCTTGCTGCTTCTCAGTGTCCCCCATTCAGGAGGTCCAACTCCTGTCTGTTGGAATTGTAGTCAGATGTCACAGGCACAGAAATGGGGGTGGAGTTCAGAGTGTTGCCCACTGATTGAGATAGGCAAGTTCAGTCTCTCTCTAACAATTTCAGAACAGTATCACTGTAATTTACAGTCTTTAAAATGACTTGAATGCCTTCAGGCTCTCCCCACCACTCTATCCTAATTTCTACCTGTTTGTTAATTTTCTTAAAATCATATCATGACTCACAAATGTACCCTATTCATAATGCATTACCTTATTTCACAATGGATTTCCACTTTTTTTCTGAAGTGCTGTGAAATAATATAATACTTTCTTGGAGTGTTGGTTTATTTTGCCTATAACCCCTAAATAAAGGGTAAATTTCTTGATACCAACTGGGTTTTGCAAATCTTTCTATTTTCCAAGTGGTATTTACACACAATTAGTATAAAGAAACAGTTCCTTCTTTAGAAATATTTGATGAATTTTGTTAATATATCTGCTGCTGAATTTTGGCCCACTACCAAAAATCACACCACAAACTTTTGAGAAAAAATAGTTTTATGAGAGGTGACGAGGTGACCTGGCAAGAGACTAGAAGCAACGCTCTACAATCAGTCTCCCCCCACTCAAGATTGGAATTTTGAGACGCGTTTATGAGGTTGTAGAACACATAGAAAATGCAAGTTGGTAGAATCTGATTGGTTGCTTTCATATAGATCTTCTTGTGACTTGAACTTGAATCTAGAACCACAACAGACAAGCATTCAATGTTGCTGAATGTTGCCCATCTAACCATAGCAGGCAATCTTAGTTCCACCTTCCATGGCTATTTTTGAGAGTGAAAAGTCATCTCAAGGACAGAGAACACTTTTCTGGACCTGTGCTCTGAATCACAACCTGTCAACTATTGGAAGATTTTTTTTTCGTTTTTCAAAAATGGGCAGAGGTATTTCTGTCCCACTGTTTCAGACATCTCCACTGTTCTTGCAGAATTAGCAAGTGACCACTATGATCACCAAAATTCCATTCCCCCATTGATTTAGTATATTCCTCAACACGAAGGGATTAGAGGTAAGGGACATCCTAGTTACTTGCTGTTTAAGGGTATAGATGGAGGCTTGAATAATGGAACTGTTTAGTTTTTGATTGTAGATATTCATGGGCTCTTGGATGAATCCATATATAATGGGAGTATAAAGAAGGAGCTGAAAACATTTTTGAAACAAACTAGGATAACTTCAAAATTTTTAAATGACAAATGCCTCTAGGAGTAAAAGTGTTAACATACCATCATGCCTTCAGACTTCAGACCATCAAGGGGATAGTCTGTATAGTGATCAACAGACTACAATGAATTAGTCCTCTTATGTAGCTCAGCTTGCCTAGATTCTGCTATTCACTTCCTTATGATAGCTTCAAGCCTTTAGTAAAGTTACACTGAATGCTTCAACCTAGTGTTTAATATGGAATTTAAAGGAATGATGGCCATATGTCCAGAGTTAAAAGCATAGTTTTTCCCATTAGTGATTATATGACAAAGTGAACAGTAGCTGGACACATTTATCATAGGAGTATGTCATCCTCCTCACCAGCAAGAGACAAAATCAAGATTTTGGTGTTTTATATGATTTTAATTTTAATATGAAAAGTAGCATTTTCTTCTTAAATTTTTATTAAAAATATGTGTCGTGCTGAAGCCTTTTAGCCAATGTTATTGTTCACATATTGATTCCATTGCAGCACACTTAAAACCTATATCCGCTAACAAAGCTGCAAAGAGAATTTCGTCTATAATTGCTCAAGAGCTTCAGCTCCACCTATTTATAGAAATGAGTTAAAAAATTTTGCAATCAAATAATTGGTCTTTTTTTTTTTAAGACTTTTCTAATTTAAATCAGTCTTTTAAAATAAATACTTGGTGTTTAGCTTTCCTCACCATTTTTTCTTTCCATTTCTCTTTAAGTAGCAACTGGGCACAGAAGAAATCTTCTGTAACATTTTAGCCTCCAGGCAATAAGGTGCATCTTTAGTCTCTGATTCCTTACCTCACATGATTTTAAAAATTTAACATAAATCTAAATATAAGTACTAAACTTATAAATTAATCTAATTAAAAGGCATAAGAGAAAGACTTTGTGGCTTTGGGTTGGGCAAAGATTCCTTAGAAAAGACACAACAATTACAAACTAGTAAATTAAAATACTAATAAATTAAACTTTATTAAAATTACTGAAATCTATTAGAAATTAAATAAGCCAGTCACAGTCTAGTGGATAATAGATGCAAAGCAATTCTTCTATGTACCTATACCTAGGATATATAAAGAATTACTAAAACTAAATAATTATAAAAAAAGAATTAAAAACAGTGATCGAAAATTTCTAAAGGCACTTTAAAAAAATTTTTTTTAATTTTAAAAGGCATTTTTTTTAACTAACAAAGTGTTAGAGGTGTCAAATAAACATGTGAAAAGCTGTCTAACAATCAAATGTGGAAATTAAACTGAAAATCACAATGACAAATCAATATACCTTTCAGAAAGCCTAAGATTGGGTAAACAATAACAATTGCTATATGGATGTGGGATTACAAAATACTACCACTGCTCTGGAAAGAATTGGGCAGTTTCTTAAAAAAGGTTATTTCGTAAGGAGAGGAGTTTGTCTCTGTCAGTGTTTTCCCCAGTCTCTTTTCTCCAATACTCTCTTAGTAATAGTTGGAAATGAAAATAGGCCTTAGAAACCACCTCTTTTATCCATGGGTCTAAATACTTGCCAGGAAAATGTAAGTAGCTTTGGTTGGGTGGGGATTCCAAGGTAATGTTTTAAATAAGCTCATTCAGTAAAAGTATAAGGTGAACTACATATATAGTTTAAGTTTTTTAGTAATTACATAAAAAATTAAGAAGAAACAGCTGATTAATTTTAGTAATATACTTTAATATATCCCAAATATTATTTCAGCACAAAATTCATATAACAAATTATTCAGGAGATAATTTACATTTTTTTTAGTAGGAAGTCTTCAAATTTTGGTACAGATCTTATACTGTTAATGCATTTCAGATCAATTTAGCCACACTTCAGATGATCATTAGGGATACATTGCTGATGATTAATATATTAGACAACATAGTTTTAAATGCTTAAGTTTTTGTTTTTTTTTCATTCAGTCTTCTGAGGTACAATGCATTTGTTTTGCTTGCAGTTTCAGTGGCTGTCCCAGGTCATAAGTTTTTTGTTTGTTTGTTTGTTTGTTTGTTTTGTGGTTGCAAATTATAGAACAAAGAAGACAAAAAAGAAAAAATCTGGTTTCTAGGTGCTTATGAAAGCCCCTTACCAGCCTTGTGTTTCCAAATTCTCCATGACTTTTACATGACTACATTAATATTCAACAATATAAACTATGGTCAAAGTCATTCTTGGTGATTAAGAGAGCTACTAGATAATAATAGAAGGTAGAAAAACTATATAGTAGTATATTGATTGAAAATACAAACTTAAGAAGTCATAAGTTCCTCTATTATAGAGATAATAATCTCTCATACAGTTGTTATAAAGTCTAAACAATGTTAACATATGGGACATATGTAGATTATGTGTATCACATAATGGGTTCTTTAAGAGTCAGCAGTTATTAATTCATTATAAAATATATTATTTCTGTACTTCTTTTTTCTTTTTCATTTTATTTATTTCTAATTGATCACACATATATACACACACATATTACATCATTGTCTACCCCCAAGGTTCTTCACCTTATCACGGATGAAACATCTTTATCTTTTGTGCCCTCCCCTCCCCCAATTTTACTCTCCTCCCCGTCTCTTGCAAAAATATGGAATGCTTCATGAATTCACTTGTCATCCTTGAGCAGGGGCCATGCTAATCTTCCCTGAATCATTCCAAGTTTAGTGTATGTGCTATAGAAGCAAACACTAATTCTGTACTTCTATGCACTCAATAATGTAAACTCCAAAGTATATAAAGCAAAATTGACAAGCTAAGTAGAAATGTTGATAAATCTGAAGTCCTAGGCCAAAAGTTCGATATCTTTCCCAAGAAATGAAAAAGGGACAAATTTTTGAAAGTGAAAAATATTTGAATAAATGAATGTGATTAAGAAGTTTTTGATAAGCTACACATGTGATGAACTACAAATAAATCCAAACTCCTAAGAACTATCACAAATATGAAAACATATCAATGTTTGAATAATTTCATTCTTGAGAGAAAAATGTTAGTTCTAAGATTTACTATGTTACTTATATCTGAATAATATGATGAAACATTTGTGTGCTTAATTTTTTAATTTCCAGCCATTTCAGACACACATGCTGTATAAAATCTACATTTTAACGTGGTGGAAATCATTAATTTGATGATTAACGTATTAAATAAATATGAAGTTTCTGAATTTAAACTCTTAATTCACTTTGCACACATCTTAGCAAAACAGCTAAAACAAATGAATAGATAATGCCTTTGATGGAGATGGAAAATTATACTCTGTAATGAGATGTCTCAAGAATGGGCTTGTTACCTTCTGGATACTTCATCCCTTGATCTATCCTTCCAGTGAGACATGACATGTAGAAATAAAGCTGAACTTTCTAATTGTTAAAATACTTTTTTTTACTATTTATTATATCTACTTAAAGATGAGTAATTTTTCCAGTAACTTTTTATAAAAATATTACCCTTTTTGTTTATATATATATATATATATAATTTGCATTTGTGAACAATCAAGTTGAATAGGATTCATTTTTCTTTTTAAAGAAAGCATTGACTAAATAGTGTATGAGAACATTTCTTCATTAGATGGAAAAATTAGCCACATTCAATTCAAATTTACTAAACAATCCCAATCATACAGAAACTCCCAGCAACTAAAATTCCCTTTAGAGAGTAACATTTCAAGTTTAGGAAGAACTTATTTACTTCATGCAGGAAAGTACTTTGCTCCAAAGAGGAACCCTGGCTCACCAAAATATTGGGTTTGGCCTATCATGGGACTAAACTTAAAATATTTTATGTTCTCAATTTATTTTCTCTCACATTTGGGTTAGGATAATTTTTCTAGACCTGAATTATGGAAAATTTCTTGTCAGATATGGGTGCCATATACTTGACTGTAAACATTTGGTCTCATTGCAAAATTTACCACTGGGAAAGCTAATTATTTAAGGTGTGGGTTCAAAGTAGAATTTCCTCACCTTTATGTAAACCACAAACACATATCTCTGGGAACTTGAAGTGTTGAACTGCACTGCAAGGCAAAGAGGCATTTCCTGCTGGGCCCTCCCATGGGGTGACTCCAGCCTTTGGCTAGGGGTTGTTTCCACATGCTGGCACTTTTTTTTCCTGGATGTGGGGTCCTCTTCAACACAGGGGAATTGTGGTGACCGTTTGAGGTTGCACAGGGAATTATTTGAGTGCCTCCTTTCAGTTTCACTCACATCCCTCAGCATTGCTGTAACAAGGAGCCCATTCTCTTGTTAAGGACTTCGTTGGCAATGCCTTAGGGCAAGCTATTGCAGAATTGCCTCTTGTCTTTACCCCAAGTTAGCTGGAGCCAAGAGAGCAGAAGAGAGGGATTCCCTTTTAGTTTTGTGCCAGGCACTCTTACAAATCTATCTTGTTTTTATTTTTCTACTGGGCAAAAAAATTAAGGTTTTGCTGTCTTAAAATATTCTCCTATAAACTCGGGGCGGGGGGGAATCACATAATTACCAAAACAATGATATTGTTGCATTTATTTTTAAAACGATAATGCCAATATAGATATGACTTGTGAGTGCTTATGGATTTCAGTTGTACCATATAGGCAATGAAATGTTACATAATATTCTGTATACATTCATTGAGCACTTTATCCTACTCTGAAAATACTCACAATTTCCTAGAATATGGGTCTAGAAATGTAATAGACTTGCCAATATATCATGATGATGCTAACTCCAGTAATTGAACTCAGAGATACAGTAAACTCTGATTATCACACCTTAAGATAATTTCACAGGGGAGATGATTTTTAATGTATATTTGGAAGAATGAATTGAATTACAAAAGAGAAAATCACTCTAGAAAGTGAAAACATATAACACAATACAGAAACCAAAAATAACATTAACTGTTGTGAGAGTAGATAGTATTTGATATCAACAGAAGGCAGGTCAATGAATGGAGTGGTGCTAAGTACGGTTGGAAGGAAAGTAATAACCATGTGGTGATGCCTGGTAGATGAAATGTTAAGGCTTTGGGAACATGCAATGAAGTTTGTCTTTGTAGTCTTAAAGAAAGGAAATAATAAATCCTTAGCTGAGCTTTAGTCATATTCAACACTTCTAAGAGCTCCTCATAAATGTATTCATATACTCTCTATTATAACTACAGAAGGAAGGACTATAGTGATTTCCATTTTCAAAGCATCCCAAGCAAGTCAGTCATATCTTCAAATTGATCCATAGGTTTTTTGCAACCTCAACCACACCACAACAGGTTTTCTTTTATAAAATTGACAAGTTAATTCTAAATTGATATAGAAATGTGATATAACATACGTGAAACAACTTTTAAAAATAAAAATGTAGAATGATTTATACTATTCTGTTCCAAACTTACTGTGAAGGGATAGGAACACAGATACTATCATACTTGCACCTAGATCAAAGTCTATTTCAAGTAGAATAGAGTCCAAAAATAATGGTACATATGTATAGACAAGTGAGTATATCTTTTTTTACAAAGATGTAATGACAATGCAGTGTTGGAAGAGATAGTCTTTACAATATATGGTGCTGGAAGAGTTGACTATCTATAAACCAATGAAAGAAAAGTAAGAACAACCATCTTCGTCTCATGCCATATAAAAGGTTAGATAGATCTGACCCCCACACTTTAGCTCAGAAACTTTAAAACTTCTAAGACAATCTGTGTGACCACAGATTTTCAAATATTTCTTAGGTGTGACACAAATGTGACAAACTGTATAATGTGGTAAATTGTCCTTTATAAAAATTAAAAACTTCTCTTCAAAAAACACATTAAATCATTTTTAAAAGACATAAGTTCAGAGAAAATATATCCAGATCCTGTATCTGGTAAAGAACTTGTATATAGACAATATAAAGAACATGAAAGTCAATAATAAAAAGCAGCCTAATAAAGACATGGCAAATGATTTGAATAGACACTCATTAGAGAGGATTAGCAAGAGTTAAATATCACATGAAGAGATACTCAACTCATTAGACATTATGGAAGTGAAACCAAAATTAGATACCATTGTGTGCTTATTGAAATGTCTTAAAATATCTGATCATATGTAGTGCCACCAAGGATATGAAGGAACCAAAAGTCTCAAGTATTGCTGGTGGAATGAAAAGGGGATAGTCACATTGGTAATCATTTTGATAATTTCTAAGAAGCTAGGCATACAATACCATAGTAGCCAAATATTTCTCTACTTATTTTTTACCCAAGAGAAAAGAAAGCATGCATCCATGCAAAAAATGCTTTATTTATACCAATCCCACACTGGGAAAATCTCAAAAGGTAAATACTAGTAACAACTCACAGTGTACTCACGGTATGAAGGCTACTCAATAGCAAAGAGGAATGAAGTACTGGTACATGCAAAAACACAGATCCACTCTTAGTAACTCCAGTGAGTGAAAGAAACCAGATTGAAAGAAGACATGGCTTGGGTTTCATTTCCATAAAACTGTGCAATATAAATACTTCTAATGATTGAAGCAGATGAGTGGTTCTTGGGAAGAAGTAGGGAGAAAGGAGGGAGGGGCTCTTCAGGGAAACAAATGAACTTTGGAATGATCGATATATTCATTATCTTAATTGTGATGATGATTTCATGTGTTTAGACATATGTCAAACTGATTAAATTTACAATTTAAATATGTGATTGTTATGTCAATTATACTTCAACAAACCTATTCAAAAATGAAAATTTAGTGCCAGTACTCAGAAGACTGAGTCTACCCTATGGTATAACAATGAGTCTAGAGTCACATCTACGTACTGTAAAACTATCACTAAAATATAGAAAGGCCATTGATCAAATATTCATAATTCCTTTATCTGTTCATTATGCAACTATGTATTAAATTGTCCTTGTGGATGACAACACTGCTAGGTATGTGGAGACCTGTATGTACGGTGTAGAAGATGGGGTCCCTCTGACCTTGTATAGTTTATTTGGCCAGTATAGCAAAATGATAGAATTGAAGTGTTAACTTTATGTTTCAAAATCTCTCCAAAAATTGCAAAAGTCTTTGACTCTTCATTAGTCAAGATCAGGTACAGAGACTAATTTACAGATAAGGGTGTAAGTAGTAGAGTTAGAATTCAAATCTCAGCCCAGGGATTTGCTTTTAACATCCCTATCACTCCTCAGCAATGAGCTGCATTCATTTTTAGAAAGATTAAGACAGAATTGAAATGTCTCAACTCTCTTACTATGGACTTAATCTTATTTAAAGGCATGTCCATGTACTGCCCAAAATCTTCTCTGGTACACTTAGATATATCTGTACCACCTAGGAAACATCGGGCTAAACACTTCCAAAGAGTAGTTTTTGACTGATATCTTAAAAGCTCCAGCAACTGTCTAAGATCTAAAATTGCCAGCTTAATCACCCAGTAGGGTAATTCCAGGGTAGATGTAGAAAGGGGTTCAGGATAATGCCAGAGTTTGGGTCCCATATGAAGATTTAAAGTTGTCTTCAAAGGTTGTGTGCAGAGCACAGAGGAAGTAGAATTGTCTCTTCTGGTTTCATTTGGAAACATACTGATATCCAGATGTGATTGTACTTCATCTCGGTTTGTTTACATTTTCAAAAATGCTGTTCTTGGGTACTTGTCAGTCACAAAACTGGGGCAATATGGTTTCAGAGAATGCCACTTATGGACCATAATCAGCATTCGACTTTCTTTCTCTAAACATAGGGACGGTCTGTAAGTTTTGTACCTCTGTCTTTAATACAGTGCTTCCAGCTTCAGCACTTTTGGCAGTTTGGGCCAGGTCATTCTTTGTTTTGGGGGATGGCCCTGTGCATTGTAAATGCAGAATTACTGTCCTCTAGCCACAAGATGCTAGTGGCACTGCTCCTGGTTATGACAACATATTAGCAAATATCTCCTAAGGAACAAAATAGCCCCTGATGAGAACTGCTACCTACCTTATAGGACTTCATTTTGGGGTTCTGAGAAAGGGCCACCCTATCAAGTTCATAGGCCTCAATAATCTCAATCTCAAAGAGATAGGTTGGTAGTTAAATGGGTCTACATCCTTAGTCAAGTTTGCCTGTTTCCTCCTCAACAGTCTATATTCTAGAAAGAAGTGCTTATTTATTAAGTCAAATAGAAGTTCACATACATCTTTTTCCCAGGTCAACAGCCTGCTTCCCTTATATTTACAAAACTAAAAAGGATCACTTACTATGTGCTCCAAAAAGATGACCTTAACCCAGAACACATGGTTGCTTCTTCTATTAGTGAGGATGAAAGGAAAAACATAAAATAAACTCTGGCAGTGATCTCATTTCATTACCATTTTATTTGGTATCATATTCCAATTAGTATTTTTTTTTTCAATTCAACCCACTACAAATGAATCACATACACACTGCATTTTTTAAAATATATATCTTGGAAGATTTAATATACATTTCATTAATAATAACTAGTGAAGTAAATATACTACATCATGCATTGGTTTTTACAAATAGATTGCATAAATACCATTTGTCCTATGAATGGAGAAAGGAGACGTTATGTGAACAGAAGGTAGTTTCTCTGTGTGTCTTGAAACTGACTTTATGATAACAAAGTCGTAATTAGGATTCATTTTCTCTCCTCATCAAGAGGAGAGATGTTTAGCCCCTCTGCTGAGAAAGGCTTTGCAAGAGATAGCATTTTTAGTCAGTGATTGATAGCACCCACAGCTTTCAGGCAGGAGAATGTTCTTAGTGACCTCTGCAAAGTTGAGGTACTGAGTTATGTTTCAAAAGCTTGACAGTGCCAAGATGTCTTTAAGCTTGTGAAGTTTCAAGACCAACATTATCATGAATTGGTTGATGGTTTCAGAATGTAGATTAGCTGTGATGATGGATTGGAAGCTACAGGAAAAGATTATGGGAGAACAGTATTTTTGAGTTAAGAAAAGTCTTTTGGCTGTTTTAAGAAAATTGACCAAGGTTCTTTTAATGTCTAAAATCATTTTTAATGTGGTTCCATTGGATTTCCCCTGGATTCCCAAAGCATTCCCAGTCTTTGACTCCACATCTTTTCTTTCCAACTCTGTTTTTCCATATACACCTGTTTCTGAAAATACTCAAACTTTGTATGCTGAGAAACCCTAAAATTTACCTTTTGGGGAATCAGACTGTGCCTTTAATTGTCTATTACTTACTCCCACTGGAGTGAGACAACATGAACTCAACATGTCTACAACTAATTCAATGCCTTGCCTTCCAAATATCTTCCTCTTAGTAAGTATCATCATATACCAGATCCTATATATATTATAGTCCACCCTACTTACCTCATATTTCAGGGTCATATTTCATCATCACCAGGCACAGTGTTCCATGGATTCTGCAGATATGTAAGAGATACCATCGTGCACTCCTTTGAGTTCATCTTGGCTAGTAAACAAAAAGCATCAGGCAGACTGATTAGAGAAAAAAGTCAAAACAAAGTTGAGTACTAACGTATACAAAACTGTATACATGAAGGACATTTAGCTTGTCTGTGTGCTTCTCCACGTGACTTCACAACATTTTAAATGGCTAGTGAAGATAGGAACTTGCCCTACCCTGTAGGAAAAAGGATATGTCAGTTGAAGAAATAACCTAGAAACCATAGTAGATAAAGAAACCCAGATTTTAGTTCTGTTTTCAGGAGGGAAAAGAGGTAACGTTGTTAAGTCTTCTTCAGACAATGAGGTAGAAACCCTTACAAGCTTCTTAATACATGTGTCTTTCACAAAAACTTGATAATCAAGAAAGCTTCAAAGTCTCTCCTAGAAATTAAGCTTTTGCCAAAAGACATATTTTGGGGTGGCATAATTTTGTTCCCTCCTGCAATAAATCTTTCCCTTTTTCCTGATTTCCAGTCCCATTTGGCAATGAGTCTCATTAGCAGAAGCAACATTCCTTGCCTGAAATTTTCACTGGTGTCTAAATTGACATTTCTACCACAAATATCTATTGTTTCTTTTCATCCTTTGCAATGCTCCAGAAAATTTCTTGCAAAATGAAACATCAATCTGATTATGTCATATCCTTTTTTGGTATTTGATACTTAATCTTTTGACCACCAATCTAGCCCTTGTCACCTATATATGGTCACTAAAGCAGTAACTGACTTGAGAAAATCTCTCTTGCTTCCAGTATTACATCTTCTATTTCCTGACTCTCATCAAGGGTGATTTTACTAGTTCATTTATTTATAATGCCACCCATATTACAATTATCATTTAACTTTTTTTGTCAATTATCATAAAATCACCAAGCTCATTTATTTTAAAAAATTACCATAGATTATGTGTTCTCCTAAGAATTTTAGAAATATTGACTCATTTGAATTTTAAATAACTAAAGCAAAATTTCCTAAAACTAAACTGTAATGTGTATGTGTGGCACTACATGGAGGTATTCTCAAAAACACTGTTATTGAAAGGTATTATTAATCATCACATATGAGAGAATTCTTAGAAATTTTGATTGATTGGGATATATCAGTTCTTAGGATTTTCAATTCCTTGCATTAATATGACCTCCTTCTCTGGCAGATTATTAACTACTTTCTATTTAATAAGTGTGTTCTGAGTGTACTGAGCAGTGGTTTATAAATGCTATCAGTCATATGATGGTGATTTTTTGTTGTTGTTTGTTTTAGGAAACTGCTTTAATAATCAGGTATCATGATTTGAGACAAGAATTTTTGCTTCTCTGTACTTTGGTTTCTCTTTTTAAATTCAGGGAAAATAATGTTACCTATCTATTAAAGTTGTTTTAAAGGTTAAATGTTCTAGTGGAGAATAAATGTATATAGTAGTATCTAGCATAGTAAACATTCAATAAAAACTGGCCATAAGTTTTATGCTTCTGTCTCCCTCTCTAGACTACAACTTCCTTGAATCCTTAGAACATAGTATCTGGCATATATTAGATGCCTCCAAATATTAATATCATAATGGATGAAAGATAATCAAAATAAGGATTCTAGAATTTAAACAGAATTTGAAGTTGGTTTGAATACATTAATGCCCTTTTCCCTAAATTTTTTTAAGTAGTGTCCAGGTAATGCTTGATTATCATAAGGGATAATGCTTGATTATCATAAGGGATAATGACAACATCTCTAGAGCAGAGAGAACAGTATAGCTAGATTCAATCACCAAGAGATTAAGTGACTTCTCAGGGAACTAATGGAAGAATTTGGAACAACTACTTCATTGGAAGACAGTGAGAACTCTAAACACTTTAAGATTATAGAATTAGTCTTTTTATTTAACCTGGTTTTATCCCAGAAATTTTCAGAGAGTGTCAATGGAACAGACTTCAAAGATAATAATTGCACAGGGGTCTGTTGGATTTTATTAGATGCTTCTTAATTGTGTTCTTTAGCAAATAAGTAACCATGTCGTCTACATCCCACAATCATATTCCAGGTACTTAAGTGGCAGCTGAGTCTAGTTGTATAATAATGCAAAAGCAAACCTATTCCAAAATAGTCTCTTTTTCAATGTTTTAGCAAATAAGTAGAATTTTTGGGTGGGTGTGGTTTAATTAGTCTTGAGGTAAGAGTCCTTTACACTGTTTCTTTGAGACTCATGAACATAAAACCAAAATTTAAAAGAAGAGTAAAATCAATCATGGTCATGTTTCAAATAGTGAACTATTTAGAAATATGTAAACTAAACATCTAGGTGATGGCTGCATATCTCATCACTTTTTATCTACCTTTCTCTCCAAACATTGAACTCTCTATAGAAATGGTCAGTCATTAGCCTAGGTAAAATGAGTCAACAGAGTTAACTATCACAGAAAGTTTAATTACTTATGTAATAAGGGGTGGTTAGGGAGAGAAAAGAAGAAAATCTTAGCCAAGGTTAATGGTTTTGTGGATGTATTCTGGATTTATACTGATGGAAAAAAACGTGCTTCTGCCCAGAGGATCAATTCCAAAACAAATAAAAACATTGTCACACTAGCCTTAAAGAAATGCCCTCACTTTCAGTAAGGGCCTGGGAGTAGGAAGGACCTTAGCAAGTTATCTAGGAGTGGATAACATACAATTTTGTTTGCTAAACATTCTTGACCTCCTGTCCTCTATAAAAATAGTTTCTTTCAGTGCAGCTGAGAAAGCTGTGATTTTCCTGTCCAGTCAATGTAAGCTGGCTTCCCTCCTGGCAAAGAAGGGTGTGGCTTAATTTTTGAAAATAAAAGAGAAAAGTGACAAGTTTAACTATTTCTCATCTCAGTGGCTCAAATAGTGTATGCTCCTTCTCCCATTTGGAATATTCAACCAATAAGGCACATCCTATGATTTAAGGTCAAAGGTTTTGTGTATGTATGAAATTCAGGATATAAAACATGTCTCAGCTCCTGTCTTATTTTACCTCTTTTCCTACCCTGACTTATTAGACTCCCCAGTGCCATGGAACCCTGTGGTATCAAGCGAATATTTTGATGTAATTCCACCACTGTTGCTGTAGCTATCTAAGCTCGAGGATTTATTAGTTGTGAACGTTCATTTTTGTTTTTCCTGGTCCAGTGCCAGTAAATAAGTCACCCAAGCCATGGATGAGTGTCATTTGATAGGAAAAGGCTGGGATCACAAGGAAGGCTTCTGTCTTTCAACCAAAAAGAAAAAATTGCTGAGGTAAGCAATGTCAAACCCAGCTGCATCAACATGATGGTGGGAAGACAAATGAGCGCTTTCACTGCTGGATATGGGGCTAGAGAGCAACTGCTTGAAAACCCTCTGCAAACCCACGACCTGTTGAATGTATGCACGTTGCAAGTAACTGGGTTTACAAGCTCCTAGTCGGGAGAAGAAAAATTCTCACCCATTTCCATCTTTCCAGCATTAAACAGCTCATCTGAAAGGTTAGAGATGAGACGCTCCTTCACACACACATGGCAAATCACAGGTACATCTTACCCACCTACAGACACAGGCCAGTGTTGTTTCAGTGCCTTTGGAATAAGAATGTGATGAGATATATTCCAGTCTGTGAGTGAGTGTCCCCCTGGCTGGTGGTGGGAGGCAGAAGGCCAGGAATGGATGAGGGTTTGTGAGGAGCACTTAGGGGACCCAAGATAGAAAAGCAGAGAAGAAGCCGAGGTCTGAGCTGGGAAGGGGGAAGGCTCTCTTACCACAACCCGCCAGCTCCTGGTGACTGTTGCCTGGGTGATGGCTGGAGGATTATCAGGAATGCTTGGAGACGGTATCTTTCTTTTGGACTCATGGATGGAGCAGAAGGGGGTGGATGGCTTTTCTTTTTCTGTTTCTTCCTTTCATATTCAGCAGATTAGAACAGCGGGTTGCTGTGGTGACCACACGGAGGAGGGCTCCCCACACCTGCACTTCGGACGGGAGCCCGCCAACATGGACTTAGGCTTTTCTGAGGGCTGTTGTTGGCTGTGGGAAACAGCAACAACAACAACAACAACAACAAAAAGAGTGAGAGAGAAGGAGGGAGAGGGACCAAGGAAAGAAAGGGAAGGGGGAGAGAGAAAAGGGAAAAAAATACACTACCAGTTGAAGCATTGGCAGTGCTGCTCTTAAATAAAACAGAGCAAGGAGGCACAACACAGGAAGATGGGATTCCCAGAAACCTGGCTAAAGTCACTTGGTGAGTCCGTTTAGGTATGACAGGAAGTAGGGAGATAGACACCCATATCCTGACTCACCAATTGCATACACCAAAGTGGAACAAAATCACAAAACAGGGAGAGCTTGCAAATTGCAAATGTAAAAGAAATTGAGAAGTTGACTAATAGAAAGTTAATTCTGATTATCCAGAACTAAAAGAGATTTGCCATCTCTCCAGACTGACATTTTAGTGAAAAGAAGTACATTACACTGTGGAAGAAAGTAATATTTCACATAATTTTTTTTTTTTTTTTTTTTTTTTTTTTTTTGCTGATGGCAGGGTCAGGGGAGGAAAACTGATGAGTTTCTATAGGCCAGTTTAGTCCTTTGGAATGTGCTGGCATGACTCCAAGTTCTGCTAATGAAGAAGTCAGCTCCACACAATGTCCCAGACTCACCTCTCTCAGACATCCTGGGTTCTGCCTTCAGCTGGCCTTTTTCTTTTCTGCCTCTTCCTCTTGTCTGTCTTGTGATTGCCTTCCTGTGACTGCCTTCTGCATTATTGTCTCTGCTTCCATTAACAGAATATCACAATGCATTAGCCTATCCAAAGCACTTTGCAATGACAATATTTATGGATGGCTAAATAAAATATGTATAGGGAGATTGATAGTGAATATGCAATAGAACTTTTGAACTTAGAATATGCTGTGTTGGTTTGTTTTTCTCAGCTAGACTCTCCAGGCTACTTCAGTTATTTTGATAATTCTCAAACCATCCACTGAGAAGGAAAGGTAGAGAAAAACATCCTTCTTAGTATTGTTTTTCCCTCTTTACCAGGCAAAATGATTAGTCAGCAGTAGGTCTCTCTCTTCCACTTGCAGTATGGTTGAAACCAAGAGCATATCCTTGGGATAACTCTGTCAAAACAACCTGTGATAAAGCCATTGACTGCCCACTAGCACTTACAGAAACAATGCTGTGCTATTCCTAAAGGTTTCACATATCTGCATGTCCTCATACTGATTTTTGTAAGATTTAATAGATTTAGGGATTTGTCTTTTCAGAGAAATGAATGTGTATGCGTTATATTTCCCACTGTACTAGCTTATAAAATAGTTTCACAAGAAATATAGCTATACACTAGCTCTTTTTGTATAAGCCGTCAAATATTTTAAGATTTGTAGTACGTATAGTGTCTGCCTCAACAACTTAACTCTGTTATTGTTACCAACTACTGGACTCCGAAACAGTCACAGATAGCATGTAAATGAATGTCATCACTGTTTCAATAAAACTTTATTCACTGACGCAATCAGTAAGACTTCTTGCTCTACATGCAATTGCTTTCCCAACCTTGCACTAGTTCTATCTCCTTCTAGGTGTAATGTACTGAGTAAACTATAATGCTCTCTAAATCCCTTGGAAATTTTTCACTATTACCGTTTTTTTCATTTACTTAGCTTAACCCTTTGAATTGGGGAGCTTACTTAGTATATAAACTGCTACTTGTTGCTGTGATAATAGTAATTATTCTCTTGCTAAAGCTATTTTATACCTATCATAGCCAATCTATAAAAATCTCCTGGCTTATGTTGAATAAAAAGGAAGGACATGCTGTGCGCCATTTGCAAACCAGAAGGGTCATTCCAGAGCAGATAAGGAAAACCTCTCTCATTAACCATCCCTAGAAAACTTGGGACTAATTTACTAAAATAACCTTCTAAAAATGCAGTGGCTCCACTAGCCCTACCAAAGTCAAAGATAGCAACCACCTGCCTACACTCCCTTTTCCTCAATTACTCTTAAACTTTAAAATATTAATTATCTCTCAACTTTGTTTATCTTCTTTAAAATTCAACAGGCCCTAACCCTGTGTCCCTATAAATACCCCTTTGTTTTGTTGATAAAGTTATCTCATAGTCCATATCTCCATTTAACCCCCGACTGTGGCTAAATAATCTCTTCTGTCGATTCATTTCTCGTACCTTGTGTCAAGTGGCTAACATAAACGAACAATAAAGCAGTTTGTCTAAAGCAAGTATGCAACCTGCTTGTGTGACTAGAATTTCTTGAATCTGTCAAAGAAAAAATAACACTGAATAATGATTGTAAATGGGCAGTTCATGCTTTGATCATGACATATATGTTTATCAAGTCCTGCAATGCCCAATTCATTGACAAATAAGTGACAAAACTGATTACATTTAGAAAGTATAGGATTGTGCTTCTTGATGATCATGGAATTGAGAAACCTTATTTGGTGTCCAATTTTTATAGAGCTTGTGTCAAAGTGCCTTTTATCACAGGGAGGCAAGCAGTGCATTTAAACGTATTTCGTCAACTGGGCATCATATGTAGAAGTGACAGCCAAAACTCCCTTCCAGTTCTCTTTCAAAGGGGAGGATGGGTCTCTAAAGGTTCAAGCTTCTTTCAATGTCACAGTGAAGTCAAAAGTAAGAGATTGACTTGACAATTCAAAGTTTCATCCTAAAAATGATTTCAGTTCTATATGGAATTTGGTCATTAAAATCTTTAAAATTTAGTATTTGTTTATATTTTTATATCTTGTTCTTGCTATAACATTTTGTGCAAGGCAGTGGAAGGAAGTAGGGGCATATATTCCCCTCAGTTCAGTGTATGAATTCCTATGTGTATTAATATGGTCTTATTCAAGACTGAACATGCATTATTTTGGAATTACACTGATATTTGATCATGGAGTTCTGAAAATTTGCTCTGAAGGAAACATGTTACCTTGTTCACAGGAGTGAAATTTGTCCCCCCAAACATCTCATGCTATATTATTATCAGCACATGTGTATTGGGAAAGCAGAATCCCAAGTAGAGTAGCCATGTTCTAAGATGTTTCAATAAAACTTGAGGATAAGAAGCAATGAGAATGAATTGGTAACAAGGAACTTCTTGAGACACATCTAAGATGTACCCAAGTAAGAAACATGAGGAAGACTTAGACTTTTTTTGTTCTAACCACTGGGACTTAAATTATTGTCATCCTTTCCTGGAAAAGGCAGGGTTATTAAGATGGGCCAACCTGGCAATGATGTGAAGAAAATGAAACCCTCATACACTGTCATTGATGGAAATATAGGCTGGTCCAGGCCCTCCTGAAACAGTTTGGAAGACTCTCAAAATATTAAAAACGATTGCTATATGACCCAGTATTTCTACTTCCAGGTAACTAACCCAAAGAAGGTGAAACACTAATTTAGAGAGATAAATGTACTTCTGTGTTTACTGAAACACTATTTACACTAGCCCATGTTAAAGAAACAACCTAAGTACCTAAGGACAGAAAAGTGGATTAGAAAAATATATACAATGGAATACTATTTAGCTATAAGAAAAAGATGAGCTCTTGCATTGGCAACAACATGAATGAAACTGGATGGGATAATGTGAAATAAAATCAAAAAGATTTTGACAAATAGCAGTTGGTTTCACTTATATGTAAAATATATAGAAACAAAAGCCAATTTAGACAAGACCAAACCCACAAGAAACTCCAGAAATCTGAGCGTAGGAATGAGACTTCAAGATGGGGAGCAGAAGGGGGAAAGTTAGGATAAGGGCACAATGGACAATGATGAAGTTATGATTCATAATAAGTAATATGTCCAAACAAAACTATTTCTCTATCAACTCTAATACTATATTATCACCAGTTGCAAGAGGATCAATTCAGATATCTAAGATGGCTTTTGGCAACTGAAGTTTAATTTTTCAACTTCTAGGCTATACCCATCTCAGTATAATAGCTCTTGCACTGGAGAATATATAACTGGAGATGCAGAGAGAAGGTAGAGATCACACGTGTGGTTGAACAGCTCAATACCAAGTCTACAGTACCCCTATGAAATAGGTGAGACAATCCCATTTATATCCATGGACACCAAGGCTCAAAGACTTGACTATGTTTCCCCAAACCTATTGTTGGTATACAGCAATTCAAGGAAAGTTTGTGAATTGACACTGTTTTGGATAATCTGTTAATACGAGTAATGATTTCTTAGTTTAAGCAAATCATGTAGGTATGTAAACATTCAGGAAGGGGTTTTCAAAATATCATCTGTTAACATTTGACCAAAACTACCATAAATCACAAAAGAGGTATCAGTTTCATGAATACAGGATCATAATTGACCACCAAAAAAAGTGTGAATACATTCCCAATTCATTAATATGCCAATAATGCATATGCATAAATAATCCTAGCCTAAAGATACCATTTGCTCAGACATAGTAACATACATAAGTAGTGACAATTATTTTCTGGGGTGATTTCAAGATGAAGAACTATGCTTTTTTTTGGATATGTGTTAATGCATAAAAAAAATAATAATTTGATACACATACTCTGAGTTCCCTCCAGGAACTCAGAGAGTTAAGGAAGGGTGTTTTATTAAAAATAATGACTAGTAAATTTTAATGATTGTACCTTCTGCTAAGGAAGAAAAAAGAAAGAAATGACTCAATGGGTCATACAGAAGCCATTGGAAACAAGTTGGTTTTTCCTGTGTAAGGTGTAAAATACATGAATTGAAAGAATATCATCAACGGTCCTTTAAAACCTCAGTAAAAGAAGCGATAAATTTTTCCTGAAATATGCAATGTCTAAAAATATGAAGTTAAAAGTTCTGGAGTTTCTGTCAGCTTGAGGGTATGGGGGTAGGGGTTGGGAATCAGTCAAGGGGAACTCAGGTTGGCCTTGTCCTTGAGATTCTAACTATGTGCTTTCTGAAGTTTTGCAGAGACCCAGGCTATGTATGAATCATAGACTGAAAGGCTATAAAATGACAGGTACGGCCTGTTCACAGGGACTACAGGTTGTGAGTTCAAAGTAAAGTTCCTGAATGTTCTCTACAGTGAAGAAAAATGGGGCAACTTGATGCAAAGTCTCGCTGCTGAAATTATTTGCCTCACTCTCCCCTCTCTTTTGACTGTGTGTCCCTGCATTTTCTTTCTTCTATTCATTTGAAAGGTCCAGACATGAGTGAAATATCTTGTCAGATGTGATAAAGAGCACTGGAGAAATTAAGTATGGCCTCTGCTTTTAGGGATTTCAAATAGTCCGGGAAGGGAGAAGCAACAAACTAACCTCTAGAAATGTGGAAGCCCAGAGTAAAATCACTTACTATTTGTCTAAGCATTTCAAATATGTAAATAGAACCAATGACTTTTAAATAAACTATGCATTTTTGTTCACACTTGAAAAAAGTTTCTTAGAATAACTTGAAATAGTAGGTTCATATTTACTATTTATTCATATTTACAATCTTCAACTCCATAGAGTTCTGCAAGGAATAGGGAGGTGTTCAGTGGGTGAAACCTGGGACCCTAGTCTATTCAGAAATCCTTCTTGCCCATGAGGGACTTCATTTGCTCACACATGAGCAGCACACGCTCACAAGCTGTGTCCTCTGCTCTCCTGCACACATACATTACAGATGCCCCTTGGCTTTTCTCAACCTAGGGCCACAAACCGTGGTGCATTCCACCCTACTAAGAGTAGGACCCCAAGAAAAAGTCAGTTTAGATCTGGAAGAAGGCTCAAGATTTTGTGGAGGACATTCTTGGTTGTTTGGTATCTGGAGTATTGTATGGAAGGACAGGCATAAACTACAGGTGCTATCCACTGTCCCTTAGAGGCCTGCTTTGGTGGAGATTGTGGCCTGGGGAAGGCCAGAGGGTTGGTTCTCTCAAAATGGGACTGAGCAGAGGAGGTCATACTCACAGAGTCTCAGAGCAGGATTGATAGACCAGGTGTTAAAGTGAACATAGTATAATTTCTCCTAAGTTCTGGTTCGTTTTTGTTGGATTACTATATTTCAGTTACCACGAAGAAAAAATATATGCTACCCATTTCCAACTGCAAATGTTCTTTGACAGAACAAAAATTAGAAATAGGTTCAGTTTAGGTGGTGATTCTCATACCTGAATTTCTAGGATTCATATTTGAATTTCTCAAAAGTGAATTTGTAGTCCCTGCCTGGTCTGTTAACTCGATTAAAAAACAATTAATAGCTACATATCATCATATCAAGTCATATTTATAGTAAAAGATTTTTAATATTCCAGTTCATGTTTGGAAACATATCTGTACTATGATTCATTCTACTCACAGAAACTGGTATAGAAATATTTTTATATTTTGTCACAGATTCTCCTTTTAGGAATTGTTGGTTTGGTACTTTCCTCTTTCTGTTCATCACAACTTTTAATCATTCAAGACACTTCAGTCTTCATCTAACCACACCTCTGATTATAGAATTCATGTTGCCTTTTAACTACTTATGTCCCCAAATAGTATCATCACTCTATTGGCTTTGTTTTTGCATTATCTTTTCTTTCTCTACATTATTTGGAAAATCTACTCTCGCCTCCCAAACTGACTTTAATCGTTCTAGTCCCAAACTGCATGAAGTACTCTTTTCAGCCTGGCTCGGTGGCGTGTGCCTGTAAGCTTCGGCCTATGAAGCATCTGAGGCTAGGGATAGCGGTTTGAGCCTCACTCAGACAACACATCGAGACCTAGTCCCAAAAAATAGCCAGGCATGGTGGCACATGCCTGTAATCCCAGCTACTTGGGAAGCTGAGGCTGGGGATTGCTTTAGTCTGTGGTACCCCCAGCCATGTGAACCTACAGTTCCACAGGCAAAAATAGCAAGACCTAGTCTCGAAAAAAAATAAATAAAATTAGTACTCTTTACTGCAACACCAGAAAATTTACCAAGGATTGTCTTGACTTTATTCTTCTTTTCTCCATATATAAAGTCTTGTATTAATAGTATTTAAGGCTCTCTACGTATAAACAAATTCACTGGTGATTTCAGAAATATTATTCAAAAGTTAACATTAGTTCTCCCAAGTCACTTATTTTTGACTCATTCTATAGCTATGCTTTCTAAATGTAGGTCTCTGCAAATGTTATTAATTCTTTGTTTGGCATATTCATGCACATTGCTAAATGTATTAAAATGGAATGGGATGAGTCCTCATTTTACCAATGCTTTTCAATGTGATATTGGCTCAGTTCCTTGTTGCTAATAATAATCTAGTCTGATTAAGTTTAAGTAAACCCAGTGCCTACCTCACTTCTTGTTGTGATTTATTATGAACTCAAAAAATAGACCATTCACTAATTCCTATATAATTAACACACAGGGTTTGGGTTTTACCTAGTTTGGAAAAACAAAGTAGGTGAAATAAGGCACCTTACTCAGATTGAGGATTGGCCTTAAACAGGAAGCAGGTATTAGAGAAAGTTTATTGTACTTACATCTAGGTCTAAATTTAACTTCTTACCTTAAAGCTTCTAGATTTGGGCTAATTATCTAATATCTTAGAATATTTATAAAATAAAGCATTAGATTATTTTAATTTAGCTAATTCTATCAGAACTAATTTTTATTTTTTCTTTTAGTGACTTATGAGTCCCTGGTAGGTTGAACAAGATAGAGAGGAATATTACCTCTACACAGTAAAGAAGCACACTATATTTCTACAGGGGTTGTGACTTGAGTTTAGTAACTTGAGTCACCAGAAATAGTGTCCAGTCAGATACAGTAGGCAAGGGGGGGAGAAGAGAGTCATGGGCAAAATGAGTCATCTTCCCTAGGGACTTTCTTGGTGCAGGTGACTTTCTAATCATGGACAGCCATCATAGCGACAGAGAGGGTATAATATGAATGACAACAGAGATAATCATTAGTTACTGTAATAATGTTAAATATTCTATCTTTAGGTATGGTAGAGAACTGAAGTAATAGAAGGGCTTTTTTGTCCAATATGCTGTGTTTAACACTGTAAAAGCTACCTTTCTCCTATCCAGCACTAAGATGGCCAAATGCTTTTCCCATATTCTGCATTTATGAAACTTTTTGTTGTTGTTGTTGTTGAGGTTCAACTCCAAGGTTAGCTTTTTTAAATTTTCTCTCAAGTTTCACCAGGCAAAGTTAACCTCCTTTTCCTCCACATGCTGACAGCACACAGCATGCATTTCTCTCCATGTTTAATTTCATTCTTTTCCACATTAGTCGGAGCTGTTCAGAGATCTGTCTCATTTTCAACTTTCTCAACCTTTATGTGCAATCCTTGCAAACATCTTGGAAGGGGAGCAAGCTGAGTCCACTCTTCTCTTTTAAATTATTTCCATCAAGCTCTGCTCATCCTCTAGATCTCCCCTCATGACTTCAGAGAGCTTCTCTGGGAAACAAAAAATTGAACAGGAATTATATCCTTTCATTTGCATTCTATTATTACAACCCAAGCCCTGAAGCAATGCAAGTAATTCTGATTTTAATTATAGGAAAGTTGAGAAATGAGGGAATGTACAAAAGAAAAAAGTTAAATATTTCTCTATCCTGCCACATTTCAATTGCAAATGTGGGCTCCTAGTAAATTGACATCATCATCATTGTCATTAGTTGTAGTTTCAGTAGACATCTTAACTGGGACTTTCAATCAAAATTGCTAGATTGATTTTTTAAAATCAATCTTTCAGTCATTCACATAGCTATGTAACTTTAGGAGTTCAATTTACTCTTTTATATATGAACGTGCTTCACTAACCCTCCACCAAACTCTTGTGCCAATACCCTAACTCCTCTCTCCCCCTCCCCCATTCCTTCCCTCCCTCTGTTTCCTCTGGTAGCCAGGATATTTTTCACAAAGTCTGAGACTTATTTTTGCTGTGTTTTGCCAGTATATGCTTTTTGGTTATTTATATCCCACAGATAAGGTCAATCATCTTTTACACTTTCTGACTTATTTCACTTAGCATTATCACCTCAAAAATCAACATATTTCAGCTCACCTCTAGTGCCCCTTTTTCAGTTAGAGGGAACAACTTCTGGCATCTCAAAAAACATGCCCCCATGGATTTGTTGCAAACCAGTAGGTTATGTAGGAGCCTTTCATTAACTCCTTGTTCAAGGCTCTGGAGTTATAGACTTGAAACATGTCCTTGGGAAATTGTTTTGAAGATTAAATATATATAGCATTTTACATTTTAAAATATTTAGTAGAATTTTAGCTGGATTCATGGAAGGCAGTTTTCACTAGGTTGAGCATAGCAGATTGAACAAAAAATTATTGTCTATTTTAATTAGAATAAATGGAAATGTCATTTTGTTTTAGAGACCATATCCTAGTTTATCTTTATAGCACTACCTAAAAGATACTGGTAGATCTTTTTTATATCCAAATTTTTGACTTGGTCTTATCTTTGACACTAGTGATCAAGACTTAACAAAGTAATGTAGTTTGTTCAGATTCAACTCTCTGATAACCACTATTTTATACCTTTTCTATGCAGAATTCACAAGCATATTTGGCAATGTTATTTGTCCTTCTCCCTCCTTGGTGAATTGTTGGCAAGAGTTCCTTCATTCTGTAATATTTGTGTTTTTGAAGGGATATATAAAGGTTGATATTGATATTTCTTTATAAGGATGAATATTTTTCTTTTTTAATTTGTATTTTCAAATGTTTCAAATTTCTCTTACACTGTCTCATTTCAGTGTGTGTGTGTGTGTGTGTGTGTGTGTGTGTATGCATGCGCGTGTATGTGTCTGTGTGTGTGTTAAGAGATCTCTTTTTAGCAATGTATTAACAAATAATTCTCTGGTTCCCTGACTTAGACATTTTATTTCTTGAATTATTTTCCAAACCTCTAAAACTTTCCTCTTCTGCCCTAGAATGCCTTTGTCTGATGTTATTCCTATCTACATTCTTTCCATTCTTTAGCCACTAAGTTTTATAAAATATACCCTGATCTCCTCTGCTCCAAATGATGTCTTCTTTCACTTTTGTTAATGAGTGCTGTCTGTGCTATGCATTTAGCACTTAGCATATGCAGGGTCATATTTTAATATGTCATTCCATTGTTTTATGAGTGTACCTTGTCTTCCTAATTCTTTTGAGTATCACATTAATGGAGTCTTAGCTAAATATTTCTGCTTCCTCCTCAGTGCCAAGCAGTGCCTTGCAAATAACATATGCTGTTCTCCTCTGAGAAGTGCTGACTGGGGAGTATTGTTCTTATATATAGTAAATAATTGCACATGGCAAAGTTAAAGGACATATATCAGAGCATTATTTATTTAGGGAGAAACAAAAGATTCCAAGATATTAACCTTAACTCTTTTGGTCTCATATTTTGTTAACAAGGAAAAATACCTCATAAGTTTGATCACTGGGAAAACTGAGATATTTCCCCCAGGCACTAGTATTAACTTGGTTCATCTAAGTTACTGAAAAATAATGGAACCAGGTTGCATAATCTTTCCTATCAAGTGATGACTTTCATGTCTGTTTCCTAGGATGTTATTTTGATTGGAGTTCAGTAATATTTACTGCTTTACTAGGTGCCAAACACCTAGGTCTTTGTTTTGTCCTACTTTGTTAGCCCTTACTCCCTCTGTCCAAAGTGGAGGCTTCCCCATGCATTCCTCGAAGTGTATTTCTTATCTACTTCCTTTCCCAAGGCCTCTGGCAGCTTTGCACAGTGACTAGAGCTTCTGATGGAGTTCCTGATATTGTTTCATGTTCCTTTCCAGAAGGCAGGGAAAGCAAGGGATCTGTCTGTTTTAAAGTTCACAGTGTGACAGGTGGGGGGAGGTGGGGTGGGCGAGGCAGTGATTCACTAACAAGTCTCACTGAAATGCTTGCTGTTCAGTGCCTCATCTACTTATAGAGACTGTTCTCCTTAGCATTGTGATCTTTGCACCTATCATTTTGCACACTATATACTTAGCAAATTAGCAAGCACATTTTGAGTAGACACAGGAGATCCAATGCTGTCTCTTCCAAGAAACCTTCTGTAGTTTACTCAGTTGGACTAATGACTTCTTTTTATGTGCCCCACTGTGCCATGCAACATCTGCCTCTGATCTCATTTATCTTAGTGGATGATGCTGATTTATATATTGTAAATTTACCTTTTTCAATGATTCCTTGACAGCAAGGTATGTCTTAATGTATTTTAGCATATCAGCTATTAAGTGTACACAATGTTAAAAAAAAACACAAAAAAATGAAACTAATGTGTATCTTCTGTAAAGATGTCATTAGTAATTCCATTATTCTTCACAGTATCCTTTTCACAGATTTCTCCAGAAATTTCTCTCTGTAATTATATCCAGAATACATGTGTTACTTAATTAATATTTTTACTTTCATTCCAAAAACACCGTATTTTGCTTTTCCCACTTATGTTTAGGACCATCCCTAGTAAGGACTTGATGACAAATGTTTTTGTACAACCCTTACTCTTGATTCCAATTTAGGTCCCTACCATTGGTCTTTCCTTTAAATTCCCCATATGCTTTTGACAAATGTCATCTTGAGGTACTTATGTTTCATACAGCATTCTTTCAATCACTTTTTGGGAATATGTATAAGTAAGCACTTATAAAATATTTGCAAATTTAAATTTATTCACCCACTTACAACAAAATTAAAATAGTAACCACTGACAAATCAAAATTGAATACAACACACTGATCTAAATTCCTTTGGGTTGAAGATGTAAAAATAGATGTAGTTTAGGATAGATTGAATATGAGAAGTATGGGAGAAGGAAGAAGCTTTTACACCTAAAGGCTCAAACAATGGTATGGTAGGTACCACCCTCTGAATTAAGGAAAAGGCCAGATTTGGGAAGGCACTGTCAATATAGTTCTAATGTAAATAGTAATTATTATAACTAACAATCATATCACTTTATGTGGTTTCTGAAGCATTTTCAACACAAATAATGATTATATTAATGAACATCTGTATAATGATATAAAGGTCATACATATTACTTAATTTGCTTTTTTACAACAAATATGTGAGCTCCCATTTTGCAGATAAGGAAGCCAAGTTTCAGAAAGACTAAAGGTTTTGGAAGAAAATTCTGGAAAGAAGCCTTGGGGAGAGGGTTTTGATTTGTTGTCCTATGGTTTACCCTCCATTAAGAGGTTTCTTTAAGAACTGGAACCACATCAGAGCTAGAGTGAGCAGAGTAAGGGTGATACAATGCACTAGTTTTTTGAAAGATGAATACTGCAGAAGCATTTTTACTAAAAATCTTACCTTGACTTAAAGTTTTATTACACAATGATTATTTCCTATGAACTGCTGCAAGGTTAGTAGTTCTAAGGAATTGTCCATTGTACTTGTTCCTTGGACTTCTGCTGGACATCTGTCCTTGTAACATAGCACACATGCGCCTTTAGCTGGATTTTTACTTCTACAACTATATTGAACATAAGTATTAAAATGATGTGTCTGTTATAGATTTCCAGTTTGGAGATAAAGAATGAGTATCATTGATTGATTGCTTGATGGACTGATTAACATGTAGGTCTCATAGAGAAAATAGTTGAAATATTGTCAGACTCTGACTACAGATACACCATAAGCAATTTCTAACTTTGAGCATACATGTATTTAAGCTTAAAGAATGAGCATCCCAACTTGATCTGTATAACAGAAAATTAGAAAAGAAAGAATTGAACTCAGGAAAGAGTCAAGTCACAGATCACAACATGATTATACCATAAGTGTATTGTTTATGCTGGAAGCTTCTCTCCTGATTTCTCCATCTTATCCACATGACTGGGTCAAAAGCTGAGTTCCAACCCTAAGAAACATAACTGGTCTTTTGTTTAAAACCCCAAGGACATACAACCAATGTTGGGCTGTGAGGATGTCTGCTGGTCAGAGCAGTACGTACCCTGGTCATGCTTTCTGTGAGGAAAGCTGCTCTGGGTTATAAGGCAAATTTTGGACTACAGATTTGAGAGAAATAGATGGTTGGGAAATATTTGTGTTAATTCTTGTTCAATCAAACCAAAGAACATGAAGACATCAGATAAGATAGGATGCTGACTTGGTTTTCAGGCAGATCATCTGGTCATCTGTGATCTCTACCATTAAAAAACAAACAAACAAACAAAAAAACTAAAAGTACCATACATTTCTGAATGCTTGGGCCAAGCTCCCTCCTTCAGTTCTCTATTTTCCTTACCACCCAGACACTGAAGCATTTGGCATACGTGGGATCATAGTATTTTAGAGTTGGAAGAGATACTCTCCCACCCTGGTTTTATCTGTAGGCTGGATAAAGGTTTGGGATTTAGCAATAGGCTTTGCTAGCTCAGCTTGTGAAAATCACATTCTTTATCGACTCCCCAGATGGTTTAGATCATTAAAAACACAACAAAACAAAACAAAAGCCCTTCAGAGTGTACACTGTGAAGATATTCTCTAATTTCCAAGAAAAATAAATATATGTTGAATTTCTCACAGATTTCTCACACTTTCTCAGTATACAGCCTGAATTGCTATGCTGAATGGAGAACTTAAAGCCATCGTTTTTGAAACTGCAAAGCCTTGTGCTGAATACTTAACTTCCTACAGCCCCTTTGCCTTTCTAGCTTGTCCATCAGCCCCCAACTCTAAGTCAGTATTTATCTATTGGGGCTTAGCGTAAATTGAAAAGTAGATGCCTTTATTCAGTGAATTTGGGGCAACTGGCTCTCAATAAGTAACAAAAACAAAAAGGCTGTTTCAAGTCAAAGAGACCTCAAGAAACTATCCCACCATCTGCTGAGGAGAGAGAAATGAGCCTGTGGGCCAATAGTTCTGTATTGAATAGAAGAAATAGTATTGTCGAAATTTTCTGCAACACTCTTTGGATCAAAATATTACAATCACAGCAAATAGATGCAGCGAATAGATGTGGCCACACTTAATGGAGACTCAAAGGGCCAGACCATTGCTTGGCTTGGATCATTTACTATCATTTGGAAGTGAAACTGGGGGGCTAGGGGATTGGGGTTGGAAGGAGAAAGGGAGACCTTACGTTAAGCTGGCATGCACCAGTGGATAAATGGCTGGCATTTGCAGAGCTGCATTGCAGGGGAGCTTTTAGCAGTTTGCCACTGCCAGCTGATGTCTCTATGAACATCAGTGCCAAGAAGCCAAAAATGAAAGCAGGTGCAGGGGCAGAGGAACTGAATGTTGGGGCAGGAGGAGGGGGGGCCTTCAGCAACAGAACTTCTGTTGTTAAAAATTGGTTGCCTTCATTAAAACCTAAACAATGCCTCACTTTAACTCTGCATAACATTTTTAGCCCGCTAGAGTCCTGCACACACACTTAAGACAAGCCTCTTACATTTATGCACTGGACTAAGAGACTGTGTTTTGTTTGTCTCTCTCCAAAGCTGTGGATTGTCTGTGAGACTGTTGAGCTCTGATTAGAGCAGCTTTCCCTCTGAAGCCAGGAGCATCTGCTTCTGAAAGTGCCCCCTGCCTCCCCTCCTTCCCAGAGTGCCCCCTCTTCAGAAAGTCCCACTTCTACAGACCGGGGCCTGGGAACAGGGAGTATTCCTGAACTGGGCATATCTTCGCAGAGCCCTGTCTCCGGCTGAGCTCAGAAACGCTGTTTTCCGATGAGAAAATAGATGGGATTCAGTGCTGCCTGCAATTTACATTTCCCTCAAAAGCGCTATGTTTCTGCCACTTTGCACTCCCAGCCCACCACGAGTATTGGCAAGGGGGGTGGTGGAGGGTGAACAATAGGAGAAGTAAGAGAAAAAACGGGATAAAGGTAAAAGTTCAGGAGCAATAGAGGGAAAGAGCTAGAGCTTGCCAGAGGGCAAACTAGAATCAAGAATGAAACAGGGACATCTGCCCTCCCTGCTGCCCCTCAGAGTAGAGCTATTCCCAGCATGGACTTGCTTGCTGACAATGATCCTCAATTGTAGAATGTGAAGCAACTTTCAAGGAAATAAAACAAAAATATAGATCCCAAGGAGTATCCTGTCAACTGTGAGAGAGAAATAATCACACCCTGACAAGATGAAGATACTGGCTATCTGTACTAAGTTGAAAATGCATTTTATTTTTTGATCCCCTCCTAATGGGCATTACTTCCTGGAAGGGATGATAAAAATATTTTTGTATTTTAAGACTATTATAGAAAATAGACATAGCAGTCTTCATCTACAAGCCACACAAATTCTGTAAAAACTAGAAAGTGCTGGATCTATTAAAATTAGGAGGCAACAACTTTGGTCAATGATGTTAAATATAATTTAAGATGGATAGGTATACAGTGACTCTTGGGAAAAGGTAGTGGAATTAGATTTATTCCACAACTTTACACTTGAGGATAGTTTACATGTGTCGCCGTTGCTTCTAGCACCAAGAGCTCCTATCTTTTTCACAGTGAATTTGGTTATTGTAAACTTTTAAAAACCCAGGAGAATGTTTTAAAAATAAAAAGCCAGAAACATAAAAAAGTCACATGCGAAAGAGTTAGTGGGTGAAAGACACTTAGTTCATAAAGCAAGTAGAGTCTGGGTTTTAGTCTGAGTGAAATATTGAGTTGGGACAAGAGGACACTGTAAAGTTTAGAAAGTCTGAGAGGAGTGTAATGCTGTAATAGGAAAGAAAAACAAAAAACAAAAAATTGGCCAAGACTAAGAAGAGGAATTCCAAAAAAAGAAGCAGAGATAGTTAATAACATAAAACAAGGTTCAATCTCAAGACTATAAAAACATTTGAAAGAAAAAGTATGTTCAAGTGCTCAACTACAAGTGTACAGATTAAAATAAATATCCTCAATGTTGTTGAGGATTTGAGGGAAGTGAACTCATCTTGAAGAGAAATTGAGAAAACTATATATGAAAAGCTAAACTTTTTATTTATAGGAATTTATTGTACTGAAATATTGAAAGATATAATGTATTTTTTGTAAATAAAGTTCATTGTGGAAATATTTAAATATTTTTAAAAATATGCTAGTTATCAAAATACAAGCTATTGACTAAAAGTTTTACTAGATACATAAATCATGTTTTAGAAAAATATTATCTGACATGGGAAATTTCTTGCGGCATGTTTACTTACTGAAAAGAAAAGTTGTAAAACAGTATATGCAGGATGATCTTAATTAAGTGTGAAGTATCTACTCCAAAATACTAAGAAGTAATTATTCTGAGTTACCAGATTTAAAAGTGATTTTCTTCTTAATTCTCCCCAATATTCTTGTTCTTTTTTTTCCAAAATTTTCAGCATGATGATTTCTATATTTTAAATTTTTATTGAAGTCATCTCTATATAGGAAAGTACACAAATGAGAGTACAGCTTAATGTATTTTAAGAAATTGAAAACATCTATATAAATATGTCCCTGAAACACCCCCTCTTATCCCTTTCTGGTCTCCTTCTCTCTCAAAAGGTAAACGCTATTCCAACCTGTGTCAAAAGAGCTGATTCATGCCTTTAAAAATTTTTTTTAAAGTCACTGTCTACCCTGAGGTTTTCCCACCACCTTATCACCCCTGAACCATCTCAATATCTCGTGCCCACCCCTCTCCTGATTTCAATCCCTCCCCCTCTCTTGCTCTATGCTTTAGTTCTGCTGAGAGTTCATTTTAGATTTTTTCTTGTGCGTTTGTTTTGCTTGTTTTCCCTATATCCTACATATAACTGAGACCATTCAGTATTTCTCTTTTTCTTTCTGGTTTATTTCCACTACATGATTTCTTCTAGCTCCATCCATGTTGCTGCAAATGACATGTTTGTCTTTTTTGATTGATGAATAATATTTCATTGTGTACATATACCAGAGCTTTCTGATTCATTTGTCTGCTTTGGGGCATTTGGGTTATTTCTATATCCTGGCTATTGTAAATAATGCTACAATAAACATCCAAGTAAAGGTGTCCTTTTGAACTAGTGTTTCTGTATCCTTTGGGTAGATTCCTAGAAGTGGGATTGCTAGATCAAATGGTAGTTCCATTTTCAGTAGTTTAGGTGTCCTCCACACAGTTTTCCATCATGACTGGAGCAGTTTGCATTCCCAACAGCAGTGTAAAAGTGTTCCTTTCTCTCTCCATCCACACCAACACTTGTTGTCTGTTTTTTTGTTTGTTTTGTTTTTTGTTTTTCTAATATGAGCCATTCTTACTGGTGTAAGATGGTATCTCATTGTGGTTTTGATTTGAATTTCCTTAATTATTAGTGATATTGATCATTTGTTCATATGCCTACTGACCATTTGTATTTCCTCTTTGGAGAAGTATCTTTTTAGATCTTCTCCCCATTCTTTGACTGGGCTTTTTGCTTTGTTTTTGCTATGTTGTATGAGTTCTTTTTGGATCTTTGCTATAAGAACCTTATCATTTCTATGGAGGGTAAAATTTTTTCCCATTCAGTTGGTTTCCTTTCTGTTTTGGTTATTGTCTCTTTTACTGTATAGAAAGTTTTTAGTTTGATGTAGTTCCAGCTGTTTATGCTTTCCTTCATTTTTATTAGGATCTGTAGATGTGTTCTGAAAGAGGTTTCTAAAATGTAAGTCTTGGAGTGTTTTGCCCATATTTTCTTCTATGTATTTTATGGTTTCAGGTCTTACATGCAAATCTTTTATCCATTCTCTCTCCTTTAGATCAGGATAGCTATTAGAGGTTCCATTTGTTAGGATTTTGTTGAGAATTTTTGCATATGTGTTCATTAGGGAGATTGGCCTGTAGTTTTCTTTGTGTTATCTTTGTTTGGTTTTCGTACCATGCAGTTCATTGTTATAGGGATTATTTTGATAACTCCAGGCCCCATTCCTATCCACTTTCCCAGTGTGTATGGTAAATTGTGCTGAAACCTGTCAAAATCTCTCAGTTGTTAATGTTCCTTCCTTTTCCAAACTCTTCTAATCTGCATATCTCCTATTAACAAGTAATCCTCATCTGGTACTGTATTATTTACTGTTGCATCAAAGTTTTGATCCTCTCCTCTATGTTTAATTGTCATGTCTTATTTATAGTTAATTCCCAATTATTGGTTACCTATGATATGCCAAATTTATTATTCCTATAGAATAATATTGTCTCACTTTTACAAAAAAGTAACTGATTTCCCCTAGGTATTAAAGCTAGAAGATATCAGAACCTCAGTCTTTACTGAGACATTGGAGGCTGTTTCACATTTTGATTCCACTGTAACCAGTTTAGTCATATTTTCGTTCCTTAGTACATTAGAAAGTCTGGGTGGTTAGAAAACATGTATTTACCTTCCTATGGATTTCACTTAGCATAATACTTGACAGATAACAAGTAAATTGTTTGGTTACTAGCAAGAATGTGATGATTCTTTGACTTTCTATCAGTACCACTGTTCCTTTATGTTTGTAATATTAAAGAATTTTATTGACAGAGTTATATCACTTTCCTGTTTTCATTTTTATGTATTTTTGAATATTTTGTATTAATAATTTTATACATACTAAAAATGTAGGCAGACTATAATAAAAACTATATTATTGTATAATCTAAAAGTTGTATTTGATAAATGTGGGTTTATATCTGAACCCACATTGATCACTGTGTCTGTTTTTATGGCCACACCATACCTTTAGATTACTATTAGAAAGTTACTTTATTACTTTAGAAAGTTTTTTAATGTAGCATGAAATTAGGACGTATGATACCTTTTTTTTTTTTTTTTCTGAGACTAGGTTTCACTATTTTTGCCCGTGGAACCGCAGGCTCTTGTTGCCCCAGGTACCACAGACTCAAGCAATCCCCTGCCTCCCCTGCCTCAGCTTCCCAGGTATCTGTGATTACAGGCATGCGCCACCACGCCCAGCTATTTTTTTTGGAACTAGGTCTCGCTATGGGTCCCAGGCAAGACTCGAACTGCGATCCCTAGCCCCGGCCGCTTCATAGGCTGAAGCTTACAGACACGAGCCACCGTGCCTGACCATATGATACCTTTTAATGTAGCTTGAAACTAGGGCATATGATACCTTTAGCTTTATACTTCTTTCTCAAGATAACTTTGGCTACTGAGAATATTTTCTGTTTCCATACAAATTTTAGGATTATTTATTCTCTTTCTGTGAGAAATGACAGTGGAATTTTGATAACAGTTTTGGGTAATATGAACATTTCAACATTATTAACTCTTCTTATCCATGAACAGGAAATGTTTATTTACTTCTTTTTCAATTTCTTTCATAAATATCCTAAAGTTTGCACTGTATTGGTCTCTTTACCTCCTTGATTGAATTCCTTGTATTTTATCCTTTTTGATACTTTGTAAATGGGAACGCTTTCTTAATTTCACTTTCTGGTGGCTAATTATTAGTACATAGAATTGTTATAGGTTTTTGTATATTGTTTTTGTATCCTGCAACTTTATGGAATTAATTTATTATAACAGCTTTTTGGTGAAACCTTTTAGAAGTTTATACATAGAATATTAAGTCATTTGCAAGTAATGAGACTCTTACTTCTTCCTTTCCAATTTGGAACCATTTTATTTATTTTCTTGCTTAATTGTTCTGGCAAGGACTTCCAGTTTTATGTTGAATAAGAACACAGCAATCTATAAATCCTATTTTTTTTATGAATCTGTAGCATGATGTTGTACAGTGTTAAATACCATCAGTGCCTGAGATTATGATTTTAGTCATTCTATAGAAAAAATTGCATTTAGTAACTGTCTCAGTCAAAAATATAAGCAGAAAACAGGATGAGGTTGAACTTCATGCAGTTGTATAACTAGTAGAGTTGACATGAAGAATGTATTTTTTTAAGCATTTTCCCTCTTTAAACTGATGAAATCATTTCATGGCACAATAGCAGAAATGAGTTAGCTATAAATGAATTACTAATTCAATAAACTAAATAGAAATAACTATTAAATAAAGTTAATTAAATTGATAAAAATAAATTACGGTGAAATAAATTAAAACAGTGTTCAGAACTTACCTATGGAAAGAAAAATGAAGTAACAAGTAAATAACTCTTTCAGTATAAAAAATAGTGATTATTTTTAATAACAATTTTTGTGGAAAAATACTTATGCCTTTCTGTTGGTCTCTTGTGTAAATATTAATAGTACAGTTGTGAGTTTTAAATTGTAAAAATTTACTGACTTCTTTGTCAAAACTGATCTTTACATTTTCATAGTCAATATACAGAACAGAAAAATTTGTCAGTCTATTTTTTTTGAAAGTTGACTAATAGAAAGTTGACCAAAGAATACATTTTGTTGAATTTTAATTTCAAAAGTTTCTTTCATAGCAAGTGGCATAAAATAAAATTCCTGCTACTACAATTCTTTTTATATTTCTAGGATCACATCTAGCAGCTTTCAAGTATTTTTAATCAAATAATTTTGAATATACAAATTCTTATCTTTCTATTTAAGATTTTTTCTAAACTAGTATTAGAGCAACTTTGGTTCTATAACTTCATCTTTTCAATTACAAGGGCTTAATTCCGTATTTCTCACCTACTCTTTTAAAAATGCAAAGAAATACAGTTGAAGAAATGAACTCCATGAAAGTCAACTGCATGGATTCCAATCTATTACAAATTTGAGATGAACTTTGCCATCACTCACATAATAAATGGAATTCTTAAATTAGTTTCCATTTGAATACAGTGTTTACAGAAAGCAAAGTGAAGTTATATGCTCATTTAAAGTTTGTATTTATGATATTAAAACTCAACAGTAACCCCTAAAAGCATTATTTTGAAGTTCTAATTCCTAGTGTCTCAGATAGAGACCATATTTGGGTCAAAAAAGAGATAATTAAGTTAAAATCAAGATCTTAGAATGTGTTCTAATTGAGTATAGCTGGTGTTACGAAAAATAAGATGAACAGACTTGACAGAAACACAGTGTGAAAATACTGGAGAAGACAGCCATCTACAAGCCAAAGAGAACAGTCTCAGAAGAAACCAACCTTGTCAGCATCTTGATCCATATATGTCTAATCTCCAGGAACAATAGAAGTTTCTATTGTTTAAGCTACTCTGTGTGTTGCACTTTGTTATGGCAACCCTAGCAGACTAATTTATTGCATTAATTCCTTGGAACTTAAATCAACAATACTTTTTCTAAGAAAAGTACTTTATCACTAACATTATTTAAAATTGTCATAACATTTCACTTACAGGATGTTTATTTTTGTTTTTAAAAACTCTCTAGAATAGGCATTCTTTATTTTCTGCACCTAAAAAGGAGTTGCCCAACCTTACCCTAGCTACTGTGCCCCTGGTTCTATAAAGCAGAATGCAGCCACTTGTGGAACCAGGAAAAGGTCTAGGAATCTCTTTAGTTTGTCAAGAGAGATTTGCATCACAGCACAGAACTATTTGATTCTTTCCAAAATCAGAGTTCAGGGAACATGCATATAGATTGAGCCAATAGAACGTAAGAAGGATATGCCAAAGCCTATCAGTTTAGTCAAAGAATAAACCAGAGTGGAGGTGGGAAGCAGAAAAAGGAGCTACAAAGTGTAGGATGTCTGAAAAGAACACCAAGATCAAGGCAGATCAGTGGTCAAAAGTGGGACGTGACAGGCCCAATTATAAGGCTGAGTGATTGTGGAGTTTTTGGTGATTTGAACCAGGATCTCTCTGTAACGGTATCTGTAGGATACTGAGGTTGATGAATCTTTCATGGGGTCATCTGCACAGGTTGGTATTATAGGAAGCAAATCAGAGTCTGTGAGACACTGGAAGATTAGGAAAGTTTGAAGAAATGAGGCATGCCTGTTCTTTTTCCAGTGCCAGAACAGAAAATTGTGATCATCATGAATGTAACTGCTTTATGTTTTATAGCAATTTTTCACAGTGTGAGATTTTATAGATCAGGTTCTTTTATTATGATGTCCTTTAAAAAGAAAATAAGAAAGAAAAACAACAACTGTCATAGCTTCTCACTTGTGTACACTACTGCAGTTAAATTTGTGTTAGTGTTGGATTCCCCAGTTCTCTAGTTAATAGCCCCTTTCTCAGAAGTTTCTGTAACTCCTTTCTGGGTAAATCCTTGCTATTAGAAGCTAAAATTCTCCTCTTAGCATATACCTCTACAGGATGAAACTAAATATAGATGTAATGTTATTTCTATTCGTACTCTTTATTAATACCTCTTTCTTCACTATTCTCTAAAGCTCTATGGTGTCTACACCTATATCATTTTGTGCCCAGTTTTAGGTCCCCTAGTGCCTAGCAATGTACCAGACACACAGTAGGCATCTAATAAATATGACATGAACGAATAAAGATTCATGTGGCTTAACTTCTAACAGTAAGAAATTAAAGATAACCTAAAAGTACAAATAAAATAATAAACAATAATATAAATTGTAGCACTCACAAGCTATATGTTGTTCTCATTGAAAAGAATGTAGTAGGTTGGTTTATACATCAGCAAGATACCATTGTGTGTTGCATATAAAGAAAAGTTGCGAACATTTATATAAAAATATCTTACTTTTCTAAATATTTGTATACCTGTGTGTTTGCACATGTGTGTGTACTCAGATATTTATTTGGTTTGTCCTCATATTTTCTTTTCTATATTCTAGCTGTGTACTTTAATGTATGACCTTAGATGGTGCAAAATGACCTGGGAATTTTTTTCTCCTGGGCATGGTAATATAGTAGGAAATCCAAACCCTAGAATTGTTCTAGGTGTAGAAAAGTTCACTTACTGTGTTGTTCTTCCTGAAGGACATTAATCTGAGTGTTTAATGGTCATATTTGATCTAGTGAGCAGCAGTTCATGGAAGTATGGCAACCCTAAAGATAATAGCCAGAATAGTCAAGAGATTAAAGAGCTTTATCAACATCCTTTGAACTACAAATTTAGCCACATTTAAATGTCATTGGATTTCCCACCTATGTGAGACAATAATTTATTTAAATTAATTTGAAATTAGTTTCTATGCCTTCTGAATGAGTCCAAATTGGTGTGACACAATTTGAATGTATGTGCATGGATATAGGAATAGGCAAAAAAAAGTTCACCAGAACTTTACTGTTAGTAATGACAAGTGAATGAGGACAGCTATTTCTACTTATTGCATATATGCCCTTTTATATTGTCGGGATGATTTTTATCACAGTATACATTACCTAAATAACTTTAAAAGATAATGACTAAAATTGTGATTAGTGAGAGTTTTTATGTAATAAAATATGAGCTCATTTTAAGTTAATAGTTGCAAGACTTGAATATATAAGACACAAAAATTCTGTATGTATTTACAAGACCAAGTGTAAAACAATATATGAATATTGTATGGAGGTAAATTTTGGACCAGCATGTGAGATAGGGTCTAGCTCATCCTATGACTAAATAGTCCAGCAGCATTGTTTATATTGTTTCAAAAAAAAAGTTGAAATCGCATAAATATCTTACATCATAAAAAAGAATAAATGTAACATTCAGATATATCCGTAGAATGGATGAAATCCAACTGTGAAAACAAATGACCTAGAACTAGCTTTATTGACATTGATAAACCTGCCAAACATATTGCCGAGCAGTGAGAGCATATGATACTACTTATGTGAAGTTAAGAAACATGGAGCCATACTCTGCATTGTTTCTTAATATATGTAAATTTTAAGTGGTGCATAGGAATGATGAATACTACATTTAGAGTAAAGGTTATCCTCCTGGAAAAAAGGAGATGTAGGGTTAGAGAAGGATACCCAGGGGCTTGAGTTATATTAGCTTTGTTTCTTCTCTTATATGGTAAGTACATGGATGGTAATCACATAATTCTTTATTCTTTATGGGTGAAATATTATTATTTCATAATAATGCTCACATTAATATGTCGTAATACTTACTTAGAACTTACTATACTAAGGGTTCTGTATATATTGATTTATTTCTTAGTCACACATAAACTATCACATGGGCATGGTTATTAACCTGGTTTTACCAGTAAGCAAATTGAAATGTGAGAAATTCAGGGTAACATGTCTAAAAGTTGAGATCTGAGACCAAGCAATAATTTCCATACTACTATAGAAATCATTTTTAAACACACAGTTTATGGAAGGAGTTGTCTTGTGAGGAAATGTCTTATCTTTTTCTTTTTAACTAATGACTATTTAAAGTAGTAGGACTCCTCAGCTTGAGAATGTTTGTAAATGACCAATTCTAATATCATCTTGGGTGACATTGCATTGTTATTTATGGAGACTGGGTGACCTAAATGAAACTTTCCTTTTAATTCCAAGTGTCTAAAGGTCTAACGTCCAGAAGAGTTTGGTGGAAACACAAAGGATTTTACTTTGAGTGTGTCAAATTTGAGATAAATATATATATCTAGTATAGTTAGAGATGTTGGTATTGTTTGTATTACAGCTAAGGATTTATTAGCCTGAGAGTTCAAATAAGGGAATGAATGTGATAACCCACAAAACATGAAGAAAAGGAAAAAACAAAAAGTCCAAATCTAATGAGAAGAGGAAAATAAGGCTCTACTACTATTATATGTCCCATTCACTCTATATACAAGTAAAGATATAGATACAGATCTGTTTTCACACTCAAACATGCATTTTGTTCCTTGGATTAATATAGACTGTTATTTCTTCTTTTTTAAGTAAGGAAACAACTCTCAAAGGTGTATCAAGAAATGAAGAAATAATCCCTATGAGATAAGTGTTAAATACATTCAGTTTCCAATTCAGTGTGGCTGTCCACCCCCTCCATTCCATCTGCATGAAAATGTGAAGAATTAAAAATTATAATAAAAGATACACACATACACACACGCATATCCCAAACCTTTGCAGTCTCTACACTTGTCAACTAACAGGAGTCATACTTAACACCATAATAATTTTTACAACTTGAAGACATTTGAACAATTTATAAAAATTGTATTAAACTTTAATAAAAGTGTCACTTTATATAGTGAAGCTAATTTTAAAAAATAGAAAAAAGGTGGTTTTTTTTATAATGCTCACTTTTATATATCACAGAATATACAAAATGCTAAAAACAAAGGGAGATTTTTTTGCCTTGCACTTGAGGAGATTTAATCAACCCAAAAGTAAATCACTATTTCTCAACAAAAGGGTTGTTAACAATTATCTTAAAGTATAAATATATGTGAGTAGAAGTGGAACTTGAATCAGATTCTATTAAGATTTTCCTTTTCTTATTTAGTTAGGAAGTAGTCATTACATCTTCTCTGGAGTACTGCAGAAATGGGGTGGTTGAAAAGAGGATTGCATACAGGAAGAGGGGGAGAAAAGAAACTAATAATTATTGACATTTGCTAGTACCTTGAAGTTTGACAGGTTTTTAATTCCATTGTTCATTTTCCTATTATTATTATCCCATTTTCCAGAGTGTTTCCCATTTTCCATATTCCTCAGTCATACAGAAGTTAGTTTCAAAGTCATTTCTCTTCCATTCACATCACTGTAACTAGAGGGTATTTATCCAGCTAGAGATTTGTCTATTCCTATACCTCTTACCAGGCAATTTTCAACAAAATTGCTCTTTTTCATTAGATTATTAATACCTGGTTTGCAATTGATAGGAAAAAAAAACAATTTTGGGCTACAGTTTCTACTATTACTTTTTGAGTATATTTCCTTTTTGAAATAGCATGATTCATAGGATTGCTGCAAAATCCTTGTCCAAATTTATTTTATTTTATTACTTGTAAATATGATTTTAATTTTGGTTTTAGGAAAATCATTTTCTATTTGTGCCAAATATATCTCCATTTTGTTATGATGATTTTTTTCCTGATGACTGGTTTATAAGAATCATAGGAAAATCCATATTTTTAGTGGTGGTTTTCTTTGAAGAAGAACTGTAAAGACCAGTTAGGGAGGAAGTTTTATTTCCTCTTTTACCCCTAGCTCAGCGGCAGGGCCTAACACAGAACAGGTAATAATAAAACATAACTCTCATCATCTACCCCTCAACATTCTCACTTTTTTTTAATGCTTTCAGTCTGTAAGAAATGAGGAAATAATACATTTTGAAACAGCACACATTTGATTAGGTCTAATAAATTTTGTCACTAACAAAATTTAGCCATATTTAGCCTCCTATGTATAACTTTACATTTAACTTTCACAACATTTCTGTAGGTTAGAACTGTTATTTTGATCATACGCCATTGTATTGAACAAATAACAAGATCAAGGTTATAGAGACTGATCAGTTATTTTTATTGGAATTTAGACCTCTCAGATTCCAAACAGCACACACATATCTATATATGTAGATACATCTACATATATAGATATATCTACATATGTATCTAGACACATCTTATCTATATACATGTATATGTATGTATATACATATGTATATATACATATATAGATATGTGTATGTATACATATATGTGTACATATATGTATACATATCTGCAACAATAACTTGTCTCTAAAACAAACCTGGTAACTGCCATACTGATGAAGTCATCAGTGCTGAGCTGAATGATTGAGTAGTCATAGAAAAATGTAGTTAAGGCAAACAGAATTTCCTGCCATAAATTCTCATTAGAATGGATACTGGAATTCTAGTTCTCAGTCACTTCTATTGTCTACCATCTAGTTTGAAGTAAAAGTTAAGAAGTGCAGCAGATCAGGCTGCATTAGGGTTTGGGGTACTGACAAAGTCTCATTAGTGGATTCTTTAACCGGATTTACCAAAATAATGGTGCTCTTGCTGCACTGTCACCTTAGCAATCCCTCCAGTCACTACAGTTGGTGCTGTTCATATAATGTTTTTGGTCCCAAGTATTAAAGGACCTCTCATCACATTGTCGCTAATATTACTGCCAGTTTTTTACCTGACTTTTTAAATGTTGCTATCATTATTAACCTGATGTGCATTCAATAAATATAATCAATACTAGCACTTGATCGAATATGTATGTCCTTTACTACATTGGTCAAGACTACCTTGCACCAAAAGTATGAATTCCTGGTCTGAGATGAATTTCCTTCAGTACTGTGTGCCAATGTGAAGAGTCACCTTCTCTTTTTTGCCCATTAAGTGCAGGAGCTAAGTCTTCACCTCAAGGGTCATCTCTCACAGTTATTTTCCTTTCATGACTCTTTCTCCTAAAAAATACCATATTCAATTAAACTGTATCATCTTTGAGAAGATCCCTAAGTTTCCCTGTTAACTAGAAATATTAAAATTAATTTCAATAGTGGAAGACAGAGAGGGGACAAGGTTCTTATCCTTGTTCTCCATTTCTCTTATTATCCAATCCAACCCTGTAAAACTAGCTGTAGGAGAGACATTCACTGGCATTGGAGCTAGGGATAGAGTAAGTAGGATGGCACCAAACAACCACAGGGTCTGTATAAGTGAATGCAAAACAATTAACAAACATTCTCAAAAGGGAACATCAAACAAAGAGGGGAAGGAACTCCAGTTGTGGTTTGACGCTTTCCCTTTGCCCAGTGTTTGCATTCAAAATCATAGTCACACCACAATTTCCCTATTAAGGCATGTTTGGAGCATTTCTGTGACTCTTCTAAATTAATAGTACCTTGTCTATATCTTCAAATAATCAATGTAGTTTTCAGCATTGTAAAACTCAGATTACTAATTGCTGTGGTAGAAGTATTACAGTTATGTTATTTTAAATACGTTGAATTTAAAATACGTTGGTTGTTACTCATGAAACTTACTTACTTTGGGGTAAGATTGGAAGAGATGCTTGGATACATAATATGTTCACTCATGATAAAAGAAACGATGCTATTTGTTCTTGCTTAATCTGTAAAAGAAAGTAGTTTTACTTCCCAGGCCTAAAAAGAACGCAAAATGACCACCTTACTAACATCAAAAATTGTGTGGACTCTACACTGTTTGGCCTGTTGAAACTTAAAGGTTGAAGAGTCATTTCAGTTCTCTGTACTTAGAACTCAAGAGGACTTTAATTAGCTACTTATTGCTTGAAGTAAACACTTACTTGTTCATGTATCCTCCTAGACCAAAGGACTTGTTCATACCCCTAGGGAGAAACTCTCTCTGAGATTGTGTATTACTTCTGTGACTAGTAAAGAAAAATAGGGAAAATATAAGAAGCTACACATCTGGTTCATAAGCCCAAGTCCAGTGCTCCTTTTATACTAAAATCTAAACCAGGCTCCATTTTTTACAATTTGAATTAGGCTTTTTTAAAACCAGTCAAAAACATTTTTTTAGCCAATTTGAACAGGGTAGAACATTAGGTTGCTTTTTTTGTTTGTTTGTTTGTTTGTTTTTTGTTTTGTTTTGTTTTGTTTTTGTTTTTTTAACAATTGCACAGTGACTTCTTCAAACTGGTATGCTGTATAACATGCAAGAATAAAAGGAAATATTTCTAAGAGACCTTATTTTTTTTTTTAAGGGACCTTATTCTTAAAGGAAGTAGGGATGAATGAAAAATAAACCAGTAAACAAAAGAGGGCAACTGTTAGTTGCTTAGGGCAGATCTATGTTCTCTTCCTCCTGCCTGTTGATCTGCTGTCCAAGTACAGCAGAGGAATGCCCTGCCTTTGGGGATGAGTTGGTGGGAAATAATATGGCCCTTTATTCAGAAAACAAAAAAACAAACAAACTGAAATTATGTATATTTTTTGGGATTTGGGGTATGATTTAAAATCTTTAAGCATTAAGAAGGCTAAAATATGAATAAGATTAGACTTTGAAAGAAATGTAAAATTTACTACTATTTATAAAAATACACAGTTCAGGCTGTAGGTCAGCAAAAGTAAATTTCAAAAATCACTGAAAATCATTGATTGTACATTGAACACCTTCCAAAAATTCTCATCTTCTGTTAAATTTCTCTGAAGGGAAGAAAAAAGAAATATCCTATACCCATTGCAATCTTTTATCCCAAAGCATTCACATTTTACTCTAAAAGTATCTGTACTGTATCACATTCCTTGTTGAATCTCTCTCTTCTGTTTTGTTTTTGCTTTTATATCCTTTATCTCAAGTTAAGGTTTGGCTAAAACACTTTCTAATAGTTCTTTGTCCACTTTACCCCCTAAGTTTGCATGTACTATATAAAAAATAAAGATGAAAAGTGCAAAAACTCAAGGATATATTCCCTTTTTAACCAGATTTAGCTTTTCTAAATGCTCTTTTATGTGTTTATTGTTATGTTAATAAATGACAGGAAGAATTTTTTCCTGTTGAAGAAAAGCAGGGAAAACAGATTAAAATTAATTATTTATGTATTCATACTTATTATATACACAGCACAGGTTTGTAGAAAAACTAAAGGGTAAGGAAGCCACAGTATTTTATAAATCAAAGTGGCATAAGCTTTCCAGTTCACATATTTTTCATTTTATATCACCCTCAGCAAAAATTATAATTTATGTAGCAGATAATCTCATTAATTCATCTTTTTAATTTACTGCAGATTGATTTTTTAAAACTTAAACAAATATTTAAGCTTGCACATTTTATAATGTATCAAGAAGTTGATAGATGGAGTTCTCCCACAGTACTAACCGTTTTTCCAAAGCTGATCTGCCTATGGTCTCCACTGAGGTGGAAACATTTTCTGTCTCCCACTAGTTGAGGGAGATCTGTTCTTTCGGTAGCATTCAAGTTTTCTCCAAATTTCAACTTCTATTTACATCAACAAATAATTAGTTCGCACTTATCTTGATCACATATAATACTATTGGGTGTTGAATTTTTAACCCACAAGTTCCTGGAATCATACACTTTCAATATCCATATTTTAATTTCCTTTTTATATCATTGAGATCATGTTTGCTAAAATCTTTTCATATATACAGGAGGATATACAAACTACATAGGTCCGAAAACAAATTTTGTAATTCTTTTTTTTTTTTTCTGTTCAAAAGAATAGTTATCTTACTTAGCTTCCTCCAAAGTTTTTAATAGAAGAAAAACAAAGAGTGTAGGTGTGGATGGGGCTATTGAATAAGCAAATATAATATCCCTTCACAATGTGAGAGACTGCAAGCAGGATGTATAAATTGCAAAGCCAACACCAAGGTTTTCTGCTAGCCAAGATACATAGCATTAGAATTATCTTTTTATCTGGCAAGATGCCAAAAAGAAATAAATACTGGTGTTCAAAATTATTTCTTTTATGAAAGAGGCAACTGAAATTGAAATCAAATGGTTGCATAACTCTTTAGTAGATATAAACAATTGGCTTAGAATAGCTTGCACACAAATACAGAATATTTTAAGTTTTGAAAGTCTAACCTGAAACCCTTCTGAATATCACCTAAGTCTGTTCCCCCATTTCCCAATAATTTAATGAGGTAAAGTAGAATGAAGAGAATATTTTAAGTAATAATAAGCTATAAATATTTAAACATCACATACTCTAGTTGATTATCCCTTTGGCATCTACATTATTATCAATTTCTTGATTCTTTGCACTGTCAAAAGTATAAACCATCCTTTAAGATTTCAATTAATTTAATTCCACATATTTCAGGAAGTAGAAATATTATTGGAAGTATTTTAAAGGAAAAGCATTTACATGAAAGTAGCTGTTGGAGATGATAGAATATCTCTCTGAAATATCTGAATGCCCACCTTGGGTCCCTGTTCAGTAACCTATTTTATTTTTCTTCTTAGAATTAGATTTCTGAGATTTGAGCATATTGCTATATAGACCTACATTTTATTCAATTTCTCTTTTGTATTATTCCTTTGTATGAGTGTATCCTAATTTATATGTCTACCTAGAAGGACATTCAAAAGGCTACAAATAATATATGCAGGCTGTTACAGATAATATTTTATGAATTATATATTTTGATACAGATTTTCAAGAGTTCTTTAGAGTATAAGACAGACTGAATTGCTGAATCTCAAAGTATGTGGATGTCCAACATTTCTAGAAAATGCCATGCTTTTTCAAAAATGGACAAATAAGTCCTCAGGCCGTAAATTATTAGAACCCCTACTCAGTTTCAAGTCCCCCAGAATTTTAAAGTTTTGTCCAAATAGTAGGTAGGTAAAGATAACATATAATGATCTTAAATATATCCTTTCCTTGTGTTGAACAATTTTTCATTTACTGGGAATTTTTGTTTTCTGTGAATACAAATAAATCTACAAATTTACTCATTATTCTCCTAATGGATGAGAAAATCTTATTGGTTTGTTGAATGTATTTAAGTGTTTTGAGCAGTAACCTCTTGTGTTGCAAACATCTTATTCAACTTTGTAGGCTGCATTTTATCTTCTTATCTTGTCATTTGTTGAACAGTTTCTTAATTTTGGTGACATCAAAATTATTCATGTTTTTCCTTGGTTTAACATTTTCTGAACTTAAGAAAAATTTCTATACCTCAGGTTTATAAAGAGAATTTGTGTATTAGTTCAATTTCTTATTTTGTATTTCCATTGCAGTCTCTAATTTCCCTTCAATATAATTTTATATATGATATGAAGAAAGGTCCAAACTGATTATATATATATATGGTAATTATTTTAACTTCTGAATAAAAAGACCACTTTTACCCCAATTATCTGCATTCTGCTTCTCATATTTAGTATGTGTTACATTTGGCCTTATGTCTGTGAACTTTATTCTGATTCAATGGTTTATTTGTCTATTCCTGTGTGAGTGAAATAGTGTGTTAATTACTACATCTTTATAATAATTTTGACAGATGAAAGGGCATGGTCCTCATATTTTCTCTCTCCTCAGTTGTATAATTTATTCCTGGTCTTTTAATTTCGTATGACCATCTCAGAGGCAACTTATGCTTCAAAAAATAAAAGATTAATCACTGGGAAAGAATTTTGGTATCTTAATATTCATAAAACCCTGTAAAAATGATAATTTTTGCAATCTGAATTCTTTCAATCCATATATCAGTTATAGGTCTCCCTTTATTTTATATCATATATATAAATAAAATATTTTATATTTTATTTTATTTATTTATATAAATATAAATATTTATATTTTATTTGTTGTCACTTTACATCATTTTAAGATACTATAAACTTACAAAAATCAACATGGTGTTGTGTTGAAGAAAGACAAATACAGAGATCAGTTGTTTGATCCAGAAGAGACCTGCAAAGTTAAGGGCAACCAATTTCCTCCAAACAAGTAGCATAATTCAATAGAGAAAAAAATCCATTTTAATAAATTTTTTTAAAGAGGTGCTGATGCAACTTAATATTCATATGCAAAATATACACACATAGATTCAACACCTTGCTCCATAACACAGATCTGATACAAAACAGTCACTAAAAATAAATCCTTGACCTTTTACAACACACAAAGCTAGAAAATATATGGGAAAATTATCTTTGCTGTTAGGAACTGGAAAATATTTCTTGTGCATAACAACTAAAGAAAAAAATGAGTTATTATGTTAAGAGTAAAGAAAAGTGAAGCTTCAGGTTGGGATAAAAATTGCAAGTCATAGTTCTCAAAAATAACTTTACTTAGAATATATAAAGGAGCTTCAATAGTCAATAAAAAATCAAACAACGAGCAGGCATTTTACTTAAAAAGATATATAGTAAATAACAAATTAAAAAATTTAGAGAAGTTAGTTGTTGGCAAAATGCAAATTAGAACCATAATGAGACACCATAACACACCTATTTGAGTGGTAAATTTTCTAAAAAATACTTATTGTAGCAACTGTTGGCATGAATGCAGAACAAATGGAACTTTTATACATTGTTGGTGGGAAGGCAGCATGGTCCAGACACTTTAGAAAACAATTTGGCAGTTTCTTATAAAGTTAAAAATACACTTATCATACAACCCTGTAATTCCATTCTTAGCTATTTACTCAAGTGAAATGAAAACTTATGTTCACACAAAAACCTAGATGTGAATGTTTATAGTGGTTTTATTTGTAATTGTACAAAACTGGAAACCATCCAAATCTTTGAACTTGGGACGGGTGAAACAAACTCTGGTACATATTTATAAAAGTATACGACCAGAATAAAAAGAAATGAACAAGTAATACATATAACAGTGTGGATGGATCTTAAATACTTTATAAAGCATGAAAGAAGTCAGACTCCAAGTCTACTTCCTGTATTATTTCATTTATATTACATTGTGGAAAAGAGAAAATTTTATGGACATAAAACAGACTAGAGATTTTCATGGGCTACTGGAAAAGAATTGACTATAAAGTACTAAGTTCCAGGCATATTTGGGAGATAAAGGGGTGATGGAAAAGTAAAATATCTTGATTGTTTGTGGTGATGGTTAGAGATGCTTATTTATTTGTCAAACCCAAAGATTAATACAGTAAAAAATATGAATTTACTAAATATTTTACAGCTTAATAAATTTTAAAAGCAAGGTTAGTTCATCAGATTTTATATTATCACATCAACATTATTTTGTTTGGTAACTGATATGATACATCTTTTTCTAATCACCTTTGGTGACCTAATATTTAAATGAGCACTTTGCATAAATATTTTTTAATTTTTAATTTATATATATTTTAATTGAGGTAATATTGATTTACAACACCACATGTAACTTGGAACATGGGTTCACACCTCATCATATGCATCATAACACACCCATTATCAAAGTACCAGTGATCCCTTACAATAATCTATTGGTCACCTCCCCTTCTCCCACTCCCTCACCTGAGGCTGCCTCCCCTTCAGATAGCCTCAATTCTACAGTCAGATTTCTAGGGTTTGTTTTTGATTGGTATTTTCACTGGTTTTTGGTTTTTTTTTGTTGTTTGTTTTTTGGGATTTGTTTGTTTGTTTGTTTGTTTTGTGGGGTTTCCTTTTTTTGGCTTTGTTTCTTTATATCCCACAAGTGAGTGAAATCATTGGGTATTTGTCTCTTTCTGACTTGTTTTGTTTAACATAGTCGATTCTATCCATATTGTTGCATATGGCATATTGTTTCATGTGGCAAGAGTTCATCTCTTTTTTATAAACAATGCTATGATCAAGAGAGTACAATATCCCTTCGAATCAGCGTTTTTGAGTTCTGAATATAGAAATCTAAGAGTGGGATTGTTGAACCATATGGTAGATTTATTTTTAATGTATTGAGTAGTTCCATACGGTTTGCCATCATGACTGGATCAGTTTACGTTCCTATCATAGAGTATAAGCATTCCTTTTTCTTTATATTCTGGTCAATAAATGCTGTTTTGGTCTTTTCAATGTGGGGTATTTTCACAAGCGTGAAGTGGTATCTCATGGTTTTGGTTCATATTTCCTTGACGATGTGATGATGAGCCTATTTCATGTACCTAACACAGCCTTATAATCTTTATCATTTAATTGACTTGTTTAGTTCCTTTGCATTTAATCAAATATCTGACCTCGTTTGGTTTAATGTATTCTTATTTGTTCCCACATGACCTAAGTGTCATTTTTATTTTTTCTGTCTTACTTTCCTTTAGAACTACTCTGACTTCAAAATCTTTTTAGATTCTGGAACCTGTCCTTATGGTCTTTGTATTTTTTTGACATCCCACATGCATAAATAATGTAGTTAGATGTTTATCCAGTCTGACTTATCTGTCTGTAGTGAAAGGGACTGTTAACTTAGATCTTCATTATGCAATACTCAGACATGAAAAAGACCTCTAGGTAACGTGAAGTATCTTTCTCTAATCAGAACATGTTTTCATGGTGGAGGGAATATAGTCGATAATAACCAATTGGGAAAGAATTACATCAGTAAGAGTTTCATAGATTGTATTCAAAATTAAGGATATTCTTGCAAAGCAATGAAATTCTGGGAGAGGGGGGAAGGGGGAGATAAAGAGCCAGAGAGAGAGAGAGAGAGGGGGGGGGGAAGAGAGTAAGAGAGAGAGCAAGAGAGAGATCATTCAGAATTCAGTCACTGAAGAAATTTCCAAAGATCTTTATTTTACATATTCATCAAATTGTCTCTTTTGATTGATTTCTTGATTGATTTAGTTATCATCAATATGTGTCACATGTATCATAAGATAAAATTAAAATATTTTCAATCTGGGGGAAAATAAATGCAGGTTTTTTGGTTTCTAGTCACAGATATTTCTACACATTCAATTGGGGGGCTGGGGACAAGAAACCAATTATATAACTGAAGTAGATGAATACTCAGGAAATGAAGGAATGTCTTTGCAGGGTTAGTGCTCGCAACAGAAAGTTAATCTTCTATGCTTTGCTGCCCTTTGCCAAGGGCAAACAAACCACTGGTGGAGCTCACACCCACCCTGATCTGTGTGTATGCCTCCTGTAAGACTGTGTAGGGAACTGATCCCTCACACCTCCTATTTCAATTTGATATAAAGTGACAGATTCTGCAAATAGAGGAGTTGAGTCCCTCCCATCTCTTCATGTACATAATTCAAAGTCATACTTTCTAGATGAAATCTTCCCTTTTAACTCAGTCACACACAGGTCTGCCCTTTTTCTGAACTCATATTTTACCATGTACCTTAACGTTTGTTTTCTGATTATTAAAACATCATATTTCTAATGAATAAATTTATTAGGTTTTCATAGGATTCCAGGAATACATTAAGTACCACATAAGCATATTATAGTGGTTTCATTTATTTTTAATAACATTTCTGTGAAGTTAAGCACTATTGTCCCCATTTTATGGGTGAAGTCATAGAAGTTCACAAGTAAGTTGTCCAAGATTACCCAGTTTATTCATTCATTCACTAGCGAGTATTTATCTAGTATTATATTTCAGGTTCTACATTTAAGTGTTTAGCATATATGTTTTATTTAGTCTTTACAATCTTTAGGACACAAAGGAAGTATTTTAATTATTATTTTACATATGAGGAATCTGAGTGATGGAGATATTAAGAGACTTCCCTGAAGACACGTATCTCATAATCCGCATCAGACCCTTACCAAAGTTCAAGCTCTAAGCAATTCAAATATGATGCCCATCTTTCTAAAGCTATCAGGATCTGAACCACAGCTTTACACTGGTTTCTCAACATTCCCAACACATACTAAATCTTGTGGAACTGCTTTAACAGCATCGAGATCCATGCTGTTATCACGACTCGTAATTCTCAAGGAAATTCAGGGAGAGAGAATACAATAATGTCTCATCTAACTGCACTTGGGGAAAAAATGCTCAGACCAAAACATCTATATGTCAGCTACTTCAAATGTCTTGCGCTCTTATACAAAGTGATCAAGATTATGTCATCTACTCTGCAGAAATCATGAATATTGTCAGAAAATAATTTTTAAATATTCTATTATTTGATGGTAATAATAAAATAGTTTATTGATGAAAGGAATGTCTCCAACATGATGAAAGGATGTCTTTAACACTGCACTAACATTTTAAACTTATTATTCTCACAATAAAGGTATCCCCAGCAGTATCAATTAAAACATTTGTTACCTCTAATTTCTTTGGATATAGAAAAATAGATTCAAACCCAAAAAGTTATATGTAACATAAACAGACTATTAGTAAGGTGCTACAGATACATAATGGGTCTAGAGGATAAATTTAGTGACACTATTTTCTCAACTCAAAGGTCTTTTAAATTTACTGCAAGCCATTTCATTTTTTTTCTTCTTTTGGAGGGGGGTGCTAGGGGGGTGTTCTGCTTTTTGGGTTTTGTGTGTGTGTGTGTGTGTGTGTGTGTGTTTTCAAGCAGAAAATGGAACCAGGTTATAACTACCATAATTTTATTTTTCATGTGTGATATGGGGTTTTGCTTTATCTGATTATCATTCTGGTTTTAATGATAACACTGTTTCCTCTCAAGTATTTCTTGGTATTTATTTATATGTCTCTTTTATTTCATTAAATTTGAAGTATTAATAGGATGGGTGGACTGGGATGGGGTTAGCAACTGCAACTGGTGCTAAAAATGCTAGATGTCAGATTTAAATTTTACTAGTTATCATTTAGCTATCATTTCATATTTCAATTTTTGAAGACACTGAAACCCTGAGGTCAGAGGCACTATTAGTTTAGATGAGTAATTGGAGTCAGGACTCAGAATTAAATCCCAAAAAATGCATTCCCATGTCCTTTCAATGTCATTTCCACAGATGTGCTATTCTCATAGCTATATATGAATTACTATATCTTAGACTTACTATATTATATATAATATTTAGTACTAAAATGGCCTCATGACAGGTACTCAATAAATACTTGGATTTGCAATACACTTATTGTACTTAGTAGATATTTAATTTTTTAACTATTTTGAGATTAAAATTTGCCTTTGGAAATAAACCATTAAGTGGCCTTAACTGTTTAAAAATATAGCATTTGTTCTTTTATTTCTTTAGAGCACAATTTTATTGGAATAACACTGGTTTACAACATCGCATATGAATCAGAGGCATAGAGTCATACTTTCTCAGATGTTTATTACCACACTACACCTATTACTAAGATACCCATAGTTCTCCACCATAATCTATGGGACCTCCTCTTTCCTTTGTTCTCTATCTTCTTTTTGTTCCTTCTATTGATTGCACACACACACATATACGGCTATGTATACATATATGTGTGTGCACATGTGGGTGTGTAGAGCAAAATTGTCTACACCGGGTATCTCCCATCACCTAATCACCCATGAACCATCTTAATTTTTTGAGCCCACCCCCTCCCCCCATCTTCACTCTCCACCCCCTCTCTTGCTCTATACGTCAGTACTGTTGAAAGTTTTATGTTTTTCTTGTCCATTTGTTTGTTTGTTATTCCTATATCCCTCATATTAGTGAGACCATCCCATATTTCTCTTTTTCTTTCTGACTTACTTCCACTACATGATTCCTTCTAGCTCCATCAATTTGCTGCAAATGACATGTTTGTCTTCTTTGATTGCTGGATAATATTCCAATGTATAGATATACCCCATCTTTTTCAGCCATTCATGAGTTTTGGGGCATTTGGGTTGTTTCCATATCTGGCAATTATAAATAATGCTGCAATAAACATGCACATACAGGAGTCCATTTTGATTAGTGCTTTTGTATCTTTTGGGTAGATTCCCAGTAGTGGGATTGTTGGGTCGAATGGTAGATCTACTTTCAGTTGTTTGAGGATCTTCCATACAGCCTACCATAGTGGCTGGACCGGTTTGCACTCCCACCTGCAGTGCATGAGTATTCCTTTTTTCTCTACATCCACAGCAGCACTTGTTGTTGCCTGTTTTTTTTTTTTTTTTGGGGGGGGGGTCGTCTTTCTTTTTTTTTTTTCATATAGACCATTCTTACTGGTGTCAAGATGGTATCTCATTGTGGTTTTGATTTGCATTTCCCTGATTATTAGTGATGTGGAACATTTTATCATATGCCTATTAGCCACCTGTATTTCCTCTTTAGAGAAGTGTCTTTTTAGTTCTCCCCCATTTTTAACTGGGCCTTTTGCTTTGTTTTTGTTAAGTTGTGTGAGTTCTAAAAGTATAGCATTTGTTCTTAATTAAAATATTTGAGGAGTAAGATTTAGTCATTTACTAAGTATGAAAAATAAAAGGGATTAGGAATTGTCAGACACCACCATTACCCATTAGGTAGTATTCTACCACTTTGCCTTTTTATTAGTGTTGATAGGGGTGAAATTGGGGGGTTGTGGTCCCAGCATGGTAATGCTGCAATAAAATAGCAGCCATTGTGCTCTGGTTGGTGGAGACTTGGAGAAAGGAATCCAAGCCTTCTCATGAAAGACACAGAGAGAGGGGATTTAAGGAGGACAGAGCTAGAGACAGAGAGCTGGAGAAGAGAGAGCAGAGGAGCAGCAGGGAGGCTGGAGGCCTCAGAGCTGCCATTGCCATGTGCAGCAGCAAGGCAGGGAAGGAAGTCGCACTGTGGGCTTCTGTCCACAGCTGGGGCTGGTGAGGAGCCCAGGGAAGTATGTTGGAGAAATTTGTGACTTGTGTAAGCTGACTTGGAAATTTAGTACTTGAAAACTTGCTTTAAATTTGATACTGTGAAGCTTGGGGATTGTCTGGAGACCTGAAGAAAATTTTCAGTGTTGCTATTTCAAGTGAGATGTTTGAAGTGGTTGTTGCTGCTGTTACAAGTGAGTCTTGGTGGTTCAGGCTGGAACTGTGCCTTTTGGAGGAGGATTGACAACACCATCTTTATTTCTTCATTATATTTCAATCTCCTGATTTTTTGAAGGAGGATTGAAGATGACATACTGGCTTCTTCATTTGGCTTGAAGTGAATAGTTGTGTCTTTGGAGGAGGATCAACAGTGACATTTTGGTTTCTTCATTTGGCTTGGAGGTGGGATTGCCACCATTTTATGGATGCACATGGCTGAAGGACTCACCTATACCCACATGAGCTTTTTGGACTAAAGACTGCTCTGTGTGGTAAGAACCAAAGGGGTCCCTTGTACCTTCAGTAACTTTTGTTTATCTGCCCTTGCCCCTTTGTAAAATAATGTGGTCTTGCTATTGCTCTCAAGGGCTAGGAGAAACCTGATGAGTGGCTGAATATAAAGGGCCAGCTGCTCCCATTTCTAAGTATAGTTGAGTTTTCTGCTTTGCATGTTTTGTTACCTGATTTCAGTGTAATTTCCAAATAAATCTTCGTCACTAAAATCAGGACATGAGCCAGATATCAGAGGAAATGGGTAGCAAAGAGGGAAGCTTAAAGTCCAGAAGAGAATATGGAGCCCAGGAAATGATGGCAATCTCTCTTTTGTGGAAGCCTATGGTTAGGTCATCAATCCATGAAGGATTTCCTGGGGCTTGGAATTAGCTGTAAAAAAAGAGTACATGTTCTTCTGTATTGTGGGATTGTCAGACCTAGGAGAACACTAACATTTACATGACTAATTACAGACAGGACCAAAAACTAGGTCTCTAAAAGCCCATTTTCATGTTCTTCCAACATGACTATTATTTGCATAATGGAGTCATTGCAGATTTCATTTCCTTTGGAATTTAGCAAAACCTAGAAATGACTTTAGGCTGCAGTTGGAGTTCTGTCTGGCAGTAAGCAGGATAAACTCTATGGCATCATTGCTCAGTTGAGACAATAAACTCAATCTGATTGTATCAGCTAAGATGAAAATCAGAAAAAAGCAAAACATTCTGTATTCCATAAATTATTAGTTTTATAATGATGATGGCAATAATAGAAGTTGATGTTTATTGAGTATTTCCTGTATGTCGGCTTTCTCCTGCCTGCTTTGTATGTTTAATTCACTGAAACTTCTAAACAATCTACAAAACAAAATTCCTTATATTTTCAATTTGCAAATGATAAATTTGAAAAGATGAAGAACTAGTTTATGGTCACAGAGAAGTGATAGAGCTACAAGGTTAGTATGTTTTGGAATCTTAGGTTGGAAAATACATTAAAATTTTTCTATGAATTGTGTTTCATATGGGCCAGTAGCACTGCCTTCACTTGGGAACTTATTAGACATCAGGATTAATCCCATATATCTTAAACCAGATTCTGCATTTTAACATGATCTTCCAACAATCTGTTTACCCTCCTAAGTAAGAGAAACACTATCCTACATCTCAGAAAATTGCTCAAATAGCTCTACTTAAATGCTTTTGAATGAGTAGCTCATTAACAAACACTCCATTCTACTCCTTTCACTGATGACTTTCACTAATTGTTGTAGATGTTGTTGTTGTTTTTAATGTCTCCATAGTTCAGTTCTCCTACTACTTTCACCTTTTAGTCTTCATGTTTTATTTTCAAATCACATGTAAGGTTATTCCCTCTTATCCACTTAAATATTTGAGCATAGTTGCCATTTTAGATAAGACTTTACCATTCTTACCTTTCCTGCCTCCTAAACCCTCTTCTACATCTAGGTGAAAACTCACTTTGTCAGACAAAGAATCCAAAACTCTTTTCCCCATTTTTCTTAAGTCCTGGTTTTTCTTCTGAATGAATTGAAGTTCATTAATTATTTCTGGACATCATCTGAATTTCCATTTATGTCAAATTGCCTCCTTCATGCTGAGAATATTTCTTTTATTCCAGACAGACTTGTTGAGGGCCCTTGCCTTTGCTTTTTACATTTGAGAACTAATGTTGGAGTATCATTTTATGTTGCATCTAATCATAAAACTTTCCCAGCTATATCTTCCACACATTCTCTTGTTGCTCATGGTAAAGAAGTAAAGTTTTACTCTAAACAGTTGCTTTGTAGGTTTTTAGTTCCTGACCACTCCATTAGTGAATTGATTCAGAAAATATTCTGTTTACTTCTTGCGAAACTTACTGATGATCAATTTTAGCTGTTTTCCTCAAAAAGCCACATATTTGAGAATAGTTCAATTTTCTTCTTTATTTTAAATTAAGAATTCTATAGCCATGTATTAAGGGCTTAAGACTTCATCTACTAAGTAAGTATTATTTCTGACACCTTGAATAAGGAATTCAGAAACTAGTATTGAAGATCATCATCTCTGAAGACTTTCTTCTAAAGATCTAAATGAAAATGAACAATAATGTAATTAGAAATTTCATATAAAAATCCAAGATTTAATGGTTGTCAATGTTTATAGTGTATCACCAAAGAAACTGTTAAAAATTAAAATTCTAAATTTGCAGATTCTAAATCACAGGATCTTAGATATAAGCTAAGAATTTTCGTTTTAACCAGAATTTCACAAGAGAAATAGTTCACAGACTACAGTTTTTTCACAGAATTATTCATTTTCATCAATTTATCAGCATCTACATCATTAGTCATATATAGATTTGACAGGAAATAATCATCATTTACTAGTATTCACTAACTATGCACAAGACCATAAAAGAGATACCTATTCATAATCAAGTATTAAAAATTTTGAAAATGAGAAATTTCAAACTATTGTCATTGTTGTCAATTTACCAAGAAAAATCAACAGTAGGGAGAGGCCAGCAAGTTCATAGTGTTCCAGGAACCATTTAGGATATATATATCTCCTTGACACTTACTACACATGTGCAATATCAGGTTGGTAGCTGTGTCTTTGACTACAAATAAGAAGATATAAATGTAAAAAAAAAAAAAAAGGGAGGCTGAAAATCTTATGTACTATCTCCATGCCCATAATTTTCCATTTCCTTCCTAAGACACTTCCCCTGATAAGAAACTTTATGAAAGAGATTTACTGTGTATATGAATAGTTCAAGTATATAAACTAAACTCAAATTTGTTACATATCTTTCCAAATTTAAATGAGTTAAGAAGTGGGTCAAGCAGTTACAATACTAAAAATTTTACCATTACCTTATTTTAGAGAGGCTATACTTAAATAATGGCTGGTTTATCTCAATCATTAAAACTTTTGATTTAACTAAAATGAAAAATTTCTCTTTGGTAAATTTGTTCCAAGAATGGATGTGTTCTGGGACTCTGAATTTACTCAGGTGTTATCCATTTATTTAATGTTGTTGAGCACAACAAAATGCACATGGTAAAGTTATGGTTTAATTGAAAAGTATACAGCATAACTTTACTAGACTACATTGCACCATGCTGGCAGCATTTGGGGCTAAGTTTTTTTTTTTGATCTAATTATACAAAGAAATATAGTAATGTTCAGCCAACACCTCCAAGTCAGTATTTAGTCTGTTCAATAGGTAATGATTATATGTTTGATAGTACACAAAACTTGGCACTGTATAACGTTAACACAGACAAACACAAAACACACATAGCTCAAAGAACCTCATTACAAGTCAGTAGTTACGTGATTTATAAATTCTTCTTATTACATATGATCTAACTCATGTGTCCTTTGGTTTCACTCAGTTTTTTTTACCTCAGTCTAGAACAAATTTAAAAAAATGATTTTCTACTAATTCTAAGAAGTCTAAGTCAAAACACAAACTCTGATATACAGAGATGGTTTGGTGATACCCAGTTGGTAGACATAATGAATAAGAATAACTCATCTTAGTAAACTACAATGAGGTGCTGGTGAACTTTCACTATTGAATGAATGATATGATCTGCCTTCATGGTTTCCTGTAGATCTATTAAGGTCATGGAAGTTTGGCAAAGCATGAGGTTTTAAAACTAGTTGCAACTACCCACTTTATCAGTTTTCCTACATGGCAACTTCTCTTTTCTTAAGCTACAAGACAATTAATTGGACTAGCTTGTTAGAATTCACAAATGAAAGGTTTTAAAACTGAGTATGCTTGCTTGTTTAATGACAGGTTTGCTGATCTTAAGGTTTCAAGTCAACTCAACTCTTTCCGATGTGAAAATCTTCTCAAACCAAAGCATGAGATTACATTGCTAAGAGATACCTAATGGATACTTGATTTGTAAAACAAGTGACTGGTCATTTGTAAAGAGGTTCTCTTGAGCTTTGTGTGTTGGTGGTGTGGTGTGGTGTGGTGATGGTGTTTAACTTTTCTTTATCAGAGTTTTACAGTGTCCTGTTTCACTATGGTAGTCTTTAGGCATTTTCTATGTTTTCTTGTATATGTCTCTCCTTCCATACTGAATTGTCTCATCCATCAAATATGCTAGAATTCTGTGTCAGTAGGAACATCTGTGAATCTTTATCGTGGAAATCCAATTTTGCAACTAGTAATTCCAGCATTGAATTTTCCATGACTTACATATTTCTTCTTGACTAAAGAATGTCTTAATGTGGAATGTGTTAGCTTGGATAACATTAGCTCAGTTTAGTTGTCAAATAGTTTTGTTTCATATTTAGATCAAACAGAACTGTAACTGGCTATTTAATGCTTTGACATAGATGTAATTTAGATAGCATCCTAAGATATAATAGGCAAAATGTGTAACATTCTATTGTAGATAAGGAAAATTTTCCTTTAAAATCACCATCAATATGTTCAAATATGAGAAATGAATTTAAGTATTTCCATCAGCTTGTCTTGGGAAAAGAGAAATTAATTCATCAACTGCTAAAATCTCTATTTTGTCTATGTGTCTTCCCTTAAAATACTTCAAATGAAATCATGGCCATTTGTGAACTGTCTGTCAAAGAGAGGTTTAATTTAATAGACTGAAAGTGGTTTCTATAATAAACAATGTCATTTCAGTTTTTAGAAATAATGCAGCAAGAAAACTTCTAAAAGGTTATGTTCATCTATACAAAGAATTGATTTAATCAATACATTGGTCATAAATGGCTTCGAACTTTCACCAAGATTTGGTAGCTATATCCATCATTGAGTGGTTAATCCTGGCAAAATTTTTAAAGAGCATTTTCAACTACCTATTGCAATCAGATGAGAAAAAAAAATTAAAATCATTAAAATGAAAAAGGAGATAGTGGTTATCATTATTTGCAGGTTGTGTGAGAACACCTTTGAAAAGTTCAAGAGAACCAAGTAGAAAACCACTGTGACAGTAAGGAAACCAGTTAAGTGGAAAAGGGCCTAGAATAACCCAAATCCAATAACATTCATATATCTGACTAACAACTGTTTAGATATGTGAATAATGAGTCAATTTTTAAAAAGCAGTGGAAAGTTTCAAATAATAGGTAAATAGCTGGGTGCAGTGGCATGTGCCTATAATCCTAGCTACCTGGGAAGCTGAGGCTGGGGATTGCTTGAGTCTGTGGTACCAAAGGCAACATGAGCCTGCAGTTCCATGGGCAAAAATAGCAAGACTTAATCTCAAAATAAATAAAATTAAGTAAAATAATAGGTTTAAACTTAAATATGAAATGTGCTAGACCCATGCAAAGAAAACTATAACATATGGTTGAAACAGCATGAGAAAAATTAATAGGGCACATTGGGTTTGAGGATACAACATAATAAGGTTATTAATTTTACCTAATTAATCAATAAATTTAAGATCCAAATAATGTATCAATATTTTCCAATCAGACAATCTGATACCATTCAATATTTGCTTCAAATGAGTTTTAAAACAACTTAAACCTCTGAAAGAGATCATTGAGGTCAAATTAAAGTTACTGATTTTAAAACATATATTTTATATAATTAAAACATATACAGAGAATAAAGCACCTATCTACACAAGCCAATATAATTGAAAACAGATTTCAAAAGCATTGAGGGAATTTAGTAATGAAAAATATAACATCTCTAACCAATAGAGAAATGATAATTTATTCAACAAATAGTGTTGAGAAAACAATAATTATAATTTCTGATATGCACCATAACAACTTACAAATGGAGCAATTATTTGTTTGTAAAATTTGAATACAGGTCATATGGTCACAAAAACTATAGACATTTTAACGTATCATCAAAACACAAAAGAAATAGAGAAAGCTTGATGTCGTGGCCTGTGTAAATAGGTTATGTCATCAGGAGCTACACCCAGAAATTCTCAGAAAAAGAACACAGTGAAAGATGATCTCTAATCCCATCTTCCACTCACTTGGTCACCTCTCTTTATCCCTAGGAAATCACTTTTATTTATCCTACCAGAGTATTCCTTTCTGAAAATTGAAGGAAATACAGAAAGGGATTTTTATGTACCCTCTAGTTTATACAAGAAAAGTATTCTGAATTTACTTTTGTTCCTTGCCATTTTCCACAAAATACCTTCAAAATCTTTCTAAATCACCACAGTTTGCTATTTCTTTTTGTAAATATGTTCTACTATATAAATATGCATTTATTAATGTAATAAGCACTTTCTTGATGGAACTTTAGATAGCTTTCAATATTTTTTCTCATAAAAATATTGGAAACTTGACTGATTATTTAAAACAATATCTTGACACAGTTTTTAGAAATATAACATTCTCATTCAGAAAAAGACTTTACCAGAGGTATTGTAAAAATCCTGAAGGCACATCATAATTAAGCTACTAAAGACATTGTTGATAAGATATAATAGTTTTCCCCCAAAAGAATCTTACAAGCAAATTTACTGTGATGTGACAGGCAATGTTAAGAGACTATCTCATATAAAGTGAATATGAAATTATAATCATTATAATGATCAAATTACAGTAATTAGTACATAGAGCAGAGAATTTATCTGTGCCAATTCCACATACTAAAATAGTTTAGGCAATAGTTATCTTATCAGTCACAATCCTTCCCAGAGAAATAATGACAACTCTACAACATTCTATTTTCAACTTCATGGCACAGAACTTGTTAAATGTTATTTTTACTTTAAAATGATGGTAGCAGAGATATGATTGCGACATAAAGTATTATAATGGATTCATTTACTCATTTTGGCACATACACCTATTAATTATCTCAACCCTATTCTACCAATCGGGTTAACCTGATTACTCACTAAGGAAAAAAAATCAATATTTCATGTGCATATTTACCAAATTTTTGTTCTAAGTTTCACTAAGAAGTAAAATCATTACATGCTTTGACAACATATATGTCTTTGGTCACCTTTAACTCAGAAATAGTCACAAGAAACTTTATCCTTTTAAAGGGATTCTTGATGGAGTATCTGGATGTAATAATTAGTGTTTGTTCTATCTCTGACTTTTGCATTGGAGCCTACAGTAAGAAATGTCTTTCCTGAGAGGAAATATGCATCTGCTTGATAACTTGCCTTGATTTTTCACAATTCCCAAGAAAGCAATTGTCCTATACTTTCATGACTTCTCACCTATGTAATGTTTCATCACTGAGTATTGAAAGTTGAGTAATCTATCCTTGCAAATTTGCTGTAGCTGCTTCTCATCTTCTCAAACAGAAGAGACCATAGCCTATTTTATGTTTCCAGTTGATTCAGCATTATATTTTCCCAACTCCACAACAGTGATAAATTAAATTTTGGAAGGTTCTATCATCTCTATAAAATGTATGTCTGAAGACACAACTATAACTGGCAATAATCTAACTTGGACAATGGCTAACAACACATTTATGGACCAGAGGAGAGTTGGTTGGCTTGCCTTACAAAACATTTCAGTAAGCGAAGGTTCCATTGCCATACACAGTAACAGAGCAGGAATACTGAGATGGTCAGAACTCAATAGGAAGGAATTAAGCCATTAGGCAGCTCTTGGTCAAAATGAAAAAGAACAGTCTTTGTTTTAAATAGGATGTGTCGATGGAGATTAGAGATGCCATTTTAAAACCAGTGAATTGTTCACTGTTCAATGTTAAAGTGATGTTAAATGGCAATTGCCACATTTTATGAACTTGCCCAAGTAGCAGTGTAACTTTTTTGGAACAAAAAAGGAATGATTAGAATGATTAAATACAAATCCATTGCAGGAAACCATGCTTGTAAAGTCTGTGCAGTCATGTTGAGCTCAACCAAAATCCTGTCTGTCCCATTAGGGATGTTTGTGTGAAGAGTAAATGAAGTCATTGCCAAGACTGGCATAGAGTAAGTACTGAAAATTTTAGGTTTCATTTTTTTTCTCTTTGCTAATTTTCCATGGAAACAGGAAACCATCAGCAGCATCCGCTTGTTTCTGGCCTATATTGCTTATTTTTATACACAATAGTAAGTAACTTGATTAAATTTCTCCCTTCAGTCTTTTTCAGAGCCAAATCATCCCTAAATCATTCAAAACAATTTTATATGTATATTTTGCTGTCTTAACGAAAAAAGATGTCTAGGAAAACAAATTCCACAAAAGCATCAGTTGGAAACATTATTTTGCCACTTCTCCTTCAATTTTGAGAGACAAAAGTTCATTTGACTCCATTTAATTTTTCTTCCCGCTGTCATCAGTATAGATGCTGGACAACCAATACTCAAACCACACAGTCTTTCTCTGTTTATTTCTGCAGCAATGTTCAACTAAGAATGATAGAGGCTACTTCATTTCTTACAGGAACATAAGTACTTATGGAATACTTGAGTTATAGTCGGCAAACAACATCTCATTTAAGAAGTATGTGGATTCAGGACTCGACATGGCTTTAATAAAGAATTAGAGTGAAACTCTGGCTATACAAATGATTTTGATATTTTCATGCAATCTGAGGTAACACTACATCCAACTATATTCAGGAGGCTATATGCTGATGGAAAGTATCAGAAACAAACAAAAAAGATCAACTTAAATCAAAATTACAAAGGTTTCTAGAATTTAAGGAGTCCATTTTAGCAAAAAAGATAAATTGCCAGGTATTGATTTCAGAAGATAATTTCCCAAAATACCTAAAATACTTTAGATCAGGCAGAACTGAATGCATTGAAAACAATAACCAAAAAATTAGAGATTAGACTTGAGCTATAATTGATTTTATTAAATGTTAAGATTGTATCTTGATCAAAAACTAAACTAATACATCCTAAAAGGGCAAAATTCTAATATATTTAATGGGCAGTATGGTAAGGAGTAAAGTCCTGAGGGTTCCTTCTCTTAGAGTTGAGCTTTCTTTCCTTCCTTCCCATGCATATTCTCCTTCTGATAAGATTATTGATTAAAAATATCACTTGAATTTTTGCAGAGAATGAAAACTCTGGTGAAATCAAATGTTTTTGGCTGCTATTTGGGGGAGACTCTCTTATTCTGACTGCAAACTCACCAAATTAAGCAACAATCAGAAACAGTGCAGACTTCATTGGGGAGAGAGTACTTTTGTGTGAGTGCTGGAATGCAGAGACTATCTGACATGTCAAAAGGAACAATAAACAGAGGTAAAGGACCAAGCTTATTTTGGCAGGATGTGCAAAAATACAGAGTAAATGTCCAAATCTGATCAGGTAAGGAGAGAAGTCAGACATATTTATGCATTGACTGAAAAAGAAATAGGAATGTGACATGTAGGACACAAAAGAGGAAAGAAAGAGGGGAGCAAGAGCAGAACATGTATACCTAGCAGTGCAGAACTATTGCTCTATATGTACTTGCAGTCTTTTCTCCTTAGTCCCTGACCAAGCAGCTCTAATCAGAAAGCTAACTCTTGCATCATAATTTGTTTGTATATCTGTGTTCTTAAAATAAGCCACAAACTGTCAGAGTTTACAAAGTTCTGTTTTCAGAAATGGGATTGGAGTAGACAGCCTCCAACGAGAAAACATGGACAGAGCACAAATAAATATAGACTGGTTGCCCAACGCAAACTTAAGACTGAAAACCTACCATCAAGGCTCACCTGGTTCCAAAAACACAGTCCCTCATCCAATGAAATAACACTACCATGGAAAGAAAGAGACTAATGGACCCACCCAGACTAGCAAGCAACAAAGAGTGGGATATGAGAGAATGGTAGGGGCACCTGAGGGGTGGGGGGAGTATCCCAAAAACATTTACTAAGATTGTGATTCAAAGAATAATAATATAAAATTTAATTTTTTTAAAAATTCTGTTTTCAACAATTATATTAAACAACGAACATGGATCCAAGCAGGATGTAAAAGTCAATCAGTTCAATCCATTCATTTAACAAATGAGAAAACTAAAGCTCAAAGATGGTAAATTATTTTCTCATTCCAACTGTGCTAACTGGATCAGAATAAAGTGTAGAATCCAGGAGTCCTGATTTCTGACTTAGATTATAATTCCCTTCCCACACTTTCCACTCCTATGGTAACACACCAGTTCTCTCCCTCACTTCTCTTAGCCATGCTTCCTTCCACTCCACTCCACTCCACTGATTGTCCTGTCACAATTTCACAGGCATATATACTAGCCTGATTCCCCAGTTCACCTCTGCATTGGGACAAACATAGCGTCACAACAACAGTAACAAATAATATTCTAAAGATTTTTCTTCAACTCACAATTTCAAGAACTGCAGTCCTTTTCTGAAACATTTCCTGCTCCCAGGTATTTTGGGGAGAGGATGCATGCTTATATATGAAGGCAACATTTCCTACCCTCCCTTGCTGATCCAAGGCTAAAGAAGCTGTCACTCTGTCACTCTGAGCTCACTTTAAATTCTCTAACTTATCTGATACATATCTTAGGCTGCTGAACTAAACTTGCTGCGATCACCCCAAAACTAAAACCACCCCATACACCCCCACCATGGGTGACCCAAACAAGGGATCCCTTGTCCTTCCAACTGAAAAAAAAAATTTTTTTTTTGAGATAGTTCTGTCAATTTGCTGTTTGTGGAGTGGCAAGTAGGCTAAGGACACCATGTTGCCACTGGCACCTCCCAGACTATTCTTCTGTGAGGTGTTACTCTTAGATCAAACATGTCTGCTTATAAATTGTCTTAGGATGATTTACTTACCAAGAATTTTTTCTTTTTTGTCCCTCATGCCATGAAAATTCCTAACAGATATATCCCATGGCTCCTTAAGATATGAGGAATCGAAAGCTCACTAGGATGTCTAGGTCAAAAACTAAAGGGTCAATGAGGACTGAAATCAGCATGCTGCACTCAGCAAACCTCACAATCATTCTTCTGTACACCCATGACAGTATCTTTTCCTGATTCACAAATGATCTAGCATCTGGCCTAGAGTCTTAGATTGAGACTGCAAAGAGAAATTCCTGTTATTTAGAGAGGAGGAACCATAACATATTTCTTTGATATATAACTCATCATACATAACTCAGTGGGCTTAAAAGTCACTCTACAAGTACTTGGTAGATAAAGTCTTTAAAGGGCCAGATCAAAATCTCAGTATTAGAAAATAACATGGTGCCGGGCATGGTGGCTCATACCTGTAAGCTTCAGCCTATGAAGCAGCTGGGGCTAGGGATCGCAGTTCAAATCCCTCTCGGCGCAACACAGCAAGATCTAGTCCCAAAAAATAGCTGGGTGTGGTGGCCTGTAATCCCAGCTACCTGGGAAGCTGTGGTACCACGGGCAATTGGAGCCTGCGGTTCCACAGGCAAAATTAGCGAGATTAGTCTCAAAAAAAAAAAAAAAAAAAAGAGAGAGAGAATAACATGGAGGTAAGATAAGTGAAGGTATTTCTAAATGCAAAATTCTGACTTTCCCTTTGTGGTTATGCCTACTTAAATCCTTTCCATAATATTAACTCCTTGATACAATATTATGTGCAGCCCCATACCCCAGTGTTATTTTATCAAATAACCCTAGTCCTCAGGCATTCAGTGTTCCTAGACCACTAGTTCATAATGTCATTTCCTCTTCCTTTTTCAAAATATGATAATTTCACAAAATAGGGAAAACTTTATGAAAGTCTAGGTGTAAGGTTTATGTTATTACAATGGTCACTACAAAGATACTGAGATGTAAAGAAGTCCAACACTTTCCCATTTGTGAACTCCAGAATGACCAAATATCAAGTGGCCCAGCCTCTGTCCCATGTCTTTACCTTAGTGGTGGGAACAGCAAGGGTGGGGGCTGGGGGGGCTACAGTAGCTCGTCAGTGAGGAATATCAAAATTGCATCAATTGTTTGATTCTAAACAGTATCTTACTGTGTGTAGTCAGCAAACCTTCACTTTCATCTTCTTGCTTTTGGCAAATCTGTACTTTACTCCCCCAAAAGTTTTTCAGTTTACCGTTAAAGTTCACCAATTCAGCAACTGTCTTCACAAAAGTCTTGGAACCCACATACAAAGATTAAACTCTGTTACACAAAAAGTCAGACAATCTAGCCATGGAGTTGAAGTGGTTCCCACCCTTCACACTCGCCACACCCCATCAGCCAACAATAAATCCCCTTCGACATAAAAGTCTCTCTCCCCCACTAACCCCAGAGTAAATCCCCTGTTGGCAGAAAGCCAGACTGAACAGATGTGTCTGCCACCACTTCCTGGGGTGGGGTCAGGCCACACCAGCTTTGATCAACCAAAAGGAGGAATTTCCAGTGTCAAGGGCCCTCCACATAGAATGCCCCAGGGCCTACTACAAGAAGTAAAGGGACTAGGGATTAAAAAGCAACTAGGAGCCTCCCAACTGGGCAGAGCAGCACAAAAGACAGACAAGGGCAACCAGAGAGGTGATGTCTTGGTCATTCTCCTTTCTTGGACAGCAGTGCCAATGCCTGGTAAACCCACCTTTCATGGCTAGCAGCTCTCCCTCAGGACAGAAAACGCCTTTGTGATATTGTTGTATTTAGTTCCCCCTGCTATTTAGTTGTTCTTACTAATAAGCCAGACATAGGGAAAAAATTATTAACCCTTCTGCAGCTGAAAAATATGTTACCGTAACAGTAGTATTTCTATTTGACCACACCTGAAGTAGTACCAAGAACCAGCAGACTGGCTCATGTAAGAGGACACCACTGTTTCCCCTCATTGCTTTCCACCAGCATCACATTGACAGTCTCCAAAGGAGACGTCAACTCAGGCACATCCGAGCACCTTGTCTGCACCTGTGGTTTCAAATCTTGTGAGCTTTGAAAAGTATGGCAATATGACCACTGACATTGAACAAAACTTCATTTGTTTGCTTCCTAAAACACATTACTCAGTCCCATTTTGCTGACATCAGGTCCTCCAGTAACAAGCAGTTTGGAATAGCATTGTCCATCCAATGTTGTTTCAGTGTCACACTGATGAGATAGTTTAAAGTGACTGTTCCAAAACCTACCAACAACTCTAGGGGAGGACCCACAGTGCTCTGCCACTCAGGGTATCTATCAGTGATAACTTTTGATTTATGGCTAACAGGGAGCCACATATTCTTCAGATGATTTTGTGAATTAGGGCAAGTAAAGTATTATAACAAAGAATGCCAAACCTCAGCCTTCAAGTCCCATTGCTGTACACTTCCCAGTTCTATGTAACTTGTAAGGCTAAGGGTTGGGAGATGGAGGATCCAGATGCCTTCCCTCTAGCAATTCTGTTCAGGCTGTGGAGTTCTCCACCACCTTTCATGCATCTGGCCAGCAAAAGAGGGTAGACAGAGAGCAGGGAGCACTGTACCAGAACTCTTGCAGGCCAACTTTATGGAGCACGTCATTCTCACCTACACACTTTTGACCTTGTATAACTGCAAGGGAGGTAGTGCTAGTAAAATAAGAAAAGCAAAGAGTTGATTATTGCTATAGTTAAAGCATTTTTGTGAGTCCAAGTTTTGGGTAAGATTTTGCACAATTTGGGGACTTTTTGTTTTCAAGAAAATGCTTGCATATTCTAGTTTAGATTATACAATATATGAACTTTTCTTGACAATATTGTTTTTTACATTGTTCCCCCCCCCCAAACTTACAGATGATAAAAGATACAGGTAGGTAGAAGAAAAACTGAGCAGCCATACACACACACACACACACACACACACACACATTTTGTGATGGCCTCCTTGTCTGCATTACAGGTCAGCATATCTCTCCAGGATACTGGGATGGGAGGAGCAGAGTTATCATTTGGAGGAGAGAGCCTTTGCAGTCAACTGAATGGTTCCACTGGGTAAAGAAGCAGAAGAAAAATAAGTCAATATACCTAGGAAAACAGGAGCCATTTTTCTCATTGATAGAAAAGATGTTTACAAAAAGGAAAAAGAATAGCAATTGCTGTAATTGGACGTATAAGTATGAATTAATTACAAACAAGCACACACACGAGGTTCAGTGTGTGATAAAATTGATAGGTAAAGATTTGATGACATAAAGAATATTGGGATAAAATCATGATATACCTCCCTATAATATAGTAAAGCTATGAATTTAAATTGGAGAAATATGACATACCACAAAGAGTCCAGTAAGCATGACCCTATCCGGGAAACACTAAGAGTGTGGTATCAATTTCATGAATTCTTGTCAAAAATGTATGACCTGGGTATAATTGTGAGGAATTAGCAGGCAGAACAGGTTGATGGTACAAATGGAAAGACCAGTACTCTAAAACTGTCAAGGGCATGAAGAATAGAAAAGGCTGAGGAACTGTTTGATATTGAAGTTATCTCAAGAGTCATAAGTATCCACAAGTATTTCTGAATAGGATACTGCAACAGAAAGGAAAATGAGATTGAGTCACTTGCTGAAGTTTTAATGGGCCTATGGATGAAACATAGTATTATATCAACCTAGCTTTCCTGATTCATAATGTTTTATTCTGGCTACTTAGAAATGGGTCTTTGTTTGAGAAATATATTCTACAGCGTTTCAGGGTTTGGGGTTATCATTTTACAGCTTGCTTTCAAAAAATCTGAGGATAAAATAATGACTATGGGCATGTGAGTGAGTGACTATGGTAACACGATAGTATGTTAACATTTGGGGAATTTGGATAAAGGAAATACAGAAGTTTTCTGTACTTTCCTGGCAAATTTTTAAGTTTGAAACTCTTTCAAAAGATGTAGTTAACGAAAAAAGAATCTTCTCCATTTAAAATACAGTGTTTCTTGATTTCAAATTGGATCCACTTTGACGTTTTTAGTAACTCCAATTAAAATTTAAATTGCTTTTAATTATTTTTGTGACCACACTATGTTTTTCACATGCAATTTCATATTTTAAGTATGGACTCATGGGAACCAGGCTTTCACTCAGCTCATCACGTTAACTTTTATTAAGTACAAACTAAGCTTTCTTTTAGTGGTAGTATGTAACTTTTATTGTGCATATAAAATATTTTACCTCTATTATTTTATCATAGTCATACAATAATCATATGTTTAGGTACCATATTGTCTCCCTTTTCAAGATTACTAAACTGATATATCAGGTTTGGCTACATATTACAAAAAAAAAGGCCAAAATGATAGTAGCTTACACAGATTTAAAGTTTATTCTTCTCCCATCTAAAAGACAGTCTGGGATATGTCTTTCTTCTTCTCTATAATTTTCAAGATGTGATTTCCATACTTAAAATAATTTTGTGATCCTGGATAGCTGTTGGAGATTCGATCTTGCTTACATTGGCATTTCTAGGCAGCAGCAAGTAAAGTGGAAATCAAGTTCACTGATCTCCTTCCCTTTAGTTAAACTTCCCCCAAAGTCCCAAAAACTAATTTCTATTGTGGTCAAAGTTGTCACAGGGTCACACTCAGCTGCTCAGGAGCTTGTGAATGTCATGTTTTTGCTGGACACATTTCTCTAAATTGTGTTAGTGAACCATTTTGATTAAGAGAGGCAGCTAACAAATTCTGTCAAAGAGCTCATAAAACTGAAGTGCCTCAGTTGTCTAAGTCCAAAGCTTGAGCATTTGACAGGATGATAGATTGCTTGGTCCTGCAGGAGCCAGCACCTTCAATGCAGACAGTGTGGGAGCTACATGGTCTGCAGTGATGGCTGAACTCATGCTAGCATATGACTTCCAGGTCATTGAGGATCTCAGTCAAACATCACTACAGAAGCCAAAATTAGATAGATGGATGGATGGATGGATGGATGGATGGATGGATGGATGGATGGATGGATGGATGGATGGATGGTTGGGATGATGGGCGGGCAGGTGGACAGTGGACAGAGATAGAGAGATAGAGAGATAGAGAGAGATAGATGATAGATAGATAGATAGACAGATAGATGATAGGCAGATCATACATATATAGAGATATATGGGTGTAGATAATATACGTATAGATATAAATGTTGTATCTATATATGCAATATTTATACATACATATAATGTGGTAACTGAGAAATCTGTACACCAGAGTGCACATGAAATATTCTCATAATCATTAGGAGAGCCCATAATAGCAACAGAGTGACGTGGCTCTTGTGACCTGTTATTCCCATGCATCCAGGGGTTGGTCTGTGGTACATGGAAAATCTGTAGATTTACTGGAAACTTTTCATAATATTTCCTGAGTCTAAGGGATTAAGGAGGATGTGTTACAGACACATCTCCTGAAAGGTCAAGGAGCATTGAATAGACACCATTTTACATGCACTCACATGCAGACTACAAATTCCAACTGGGAAGGAGCAAGATGATTATATAGGGAAAGAGACACAGGAAACATAGACATGAAGAGAAGAGACACATAGAGATCTTTGAGGAAGATACTTGGAAAAGACAAATAGGTGAGATGCGGAAAGCTGCTCCTGGTCCTGGGCAGAGAAAATGGCAGCTGCTGTCTTGATCTCATGACAGATTATGTGGTATATATTGAATTTAGAGTCTGTCCTGCCCCAGATTTTAGGACCTGCTTAACCCTTTCCCTGTGGTTTCCTACCAGGAGTTACAAAGTTTCCTTAGACTTGTGGTTGGCTTTTGGGTGCCCCTGACTGAACTGATCTATTTTCATGGGCCTTTGTCCACAGGAAGTATGTAATTTGGGAAGATTTATTGGGAAGTATTTATTTGAAATCCTTTCTACACTCTTTCTCTTTAAAATCTTTTTAAAATCTTTCACAATAAAGGCCTACTTCTGATAGGGGTGCTGTGGTGAAATGAAGGGGCATGGCCCTCAGCAGGGTGATGCTGCATTAGCATGGCCCTCAGCAGGGTGATGCTGCATTAGCATGGGAGCCTTTGTACCCCATTGAGCAGAGACTTGGAGAAGGGAAGCCAAGGCTTCTAGCGAGAGTGATGGGAATTTAAGAAGAGCAGAGACAGAGAAAGAGAGAGAGATAGAGACTCAGAGCAGCTACTGCCATATGCAGCAGCAGGGCAGGGAAGGAAGCCACTCTATGGGCTTCCCTCCACAGCATGGGCTGATTAGGAGCCCAGGGAAGCATGCTGGAGAAACGTGTGACCTTTGTAAGCTGAATTAGAAACATGGTACTTGAAAACTTGCTTTAACTTTGAAACTGTGAAGTCTAGGAATTTTCTGGAGACTTGAAGAGAACTTGTTCTGTTGCTGTTGTAAACATGGGATGTCTGAAGTGGTTGCTGCTGTCATATCAGTGAGTCTTGCTGGTTTCAGGCTACTTTAAAGTTGAAGCTGAAAGAATGTGGGAGTTGTGTCTTTTGGAGGAGGATCAATGATGTCAACTTGATTTGTTCATTGGATTTGAATCTCATGCTTTTGAAGGAGTGACAATGAGATCTTGGGTTGTTTTGGCTTGAAGTGAAGAGCTGTGCCTTTGGAAGAGGATTGATGGTGCCATCTTGGTTCCTTTATCTGGCTTGAAGGTGGGATAGCTGCCATTTTGTGGACACAATTGGCTGAAGGAGCCATATGAATTTGTTTCGGACTAGAGATTGAACTGGTTGGTGAGATAATCAAAAGTGGTCCATTGTATGCTCTGTGACTTTTGTTGCTTTGTCTTTTAATGAGTAAATTTGTTCCTGCCCTTTTTAAAGATAGTATGGTCTTGCTAATGTTCACCCAGGCTAGGAGGAACCTGAGGAGTGGCTGGGTTTAAAGGGTCAGATGCTCCTGTTTTAAGTTTAATTAAGTACTCCATTTTGTTGGGTTTTTTTCCTGATTTCATTTCTTTTACTTTTATACACACTGATGGCTGGGCCCCTTTTATAGCATGCACCCCTTAACATTTGGGGTCACTGGATACTTCTTGGTTGCACAGCCACACATGCTGAAGTGGGTAGAAATTACTTGGAATCATTCTTCCTTTTCATACTAGCCTTCATACATAGATAAACCTCTTCCCATTACTATAATAGTCTCACTTTCCATGGAATAAATAATAAACATCTGTACCTACTCCTTGCATTCTCTAGAAAGTAAAATAAAAATCTTTACCTCTCCTCCAAAATCCTTTACAGGTGTTACAGAATGTGTCTAAGGAAGGCTGCCAGATGTTGTTTTTCTAAAGTGAGACTGGAAGCTCAGTCCTGTCAAACTGTGTGAAGGGTAATGAAGACCCTGGCTTCTCCTTACCACTATACCTCCAAGAAACCAAGAGTGAATGAGTTGCAAGCTACCCCAATAAATGCAGTAGATGAGTTTTACCACTCAAGTTCAGGGTGGGAGGCAGTTTTGATACATTTTTTATTCACTCTTTGTATAATTTCACTTTCATGATGAAATCTTTTTAAGCCAGAGGAGGGAAAAATAAAGTCTTCTAAATAATCCGAAGTAGAATTGCTTTTGGCTATTTCCAAACCTAAAAGAATCAGCCAAATCAATTTCAATTAAATCTTTTTGAAAGCACAACGACAACAACAACAACAAATTTCCCCTGAGTGTGAGGTTGTGAAGGTCAAGGTCTAAACTGGTGTAAACAAAAACGTCTCAGTAGAGCAGAGTTAGAGGTTAAATAAATGTTTCTAACAACGAACTCTTAAAATAAAACCACTAAGAATAGATCCTGCTGCCTGTACAAAAAGGAAAAGAAGGTAATGACTGCCTTTAATCTTTTCTGAGAGTTCAGAGTGTGTTATACAGATTTATGAACACATTCTGGAAACAAAGGAAGAATAGACATATGATTAGACATGTGAGTGAAAAATGTGTGAACAAGAAATAAAGAAAATGCTCTATCTAAAGCGCATTTCATCTTACTTGTCCCAATAGGGTATATAAAGTCTTTGAAATTTTATTTTTAAAATACATTCAATTTTTTCAAATCCTATATTACTATAATATAATTATTATATTAAATATAGTATAAACCTAAAATAAATCACTCCTAAATTCCAATTTATTTTGGAATAATGGCCCAATATTCCCATTTGGAATAATGCCCATTATTATCATTAATATTTTCTGTTTCTTTTCTGAGAATAGTCCTATATATATTTACAACTTTCTCCAATTAGCATCATAATGCAATACTACTGTTTACCATCTTTTCTTGGTTTAGTAAGTCAAAGTCAACACTGTCATATAATACAGAATATGTTCTCTAACTTGAACACAAAGATTATTTCTTGTATTTTAGAAGCAGAATTATTGGATCAAGTGGCAGGTATATGTTAAGAAATGTTTTGAAAATAGTATCCAAATAGTTGAAACAATTTCACAGTATGATGGGTGTCCACATGTCTCCGCCCTCACAGATATATAAAGATTTCTGTTTACCTTTATTTTATTTATTTATTTATTTATTATTATT
>PVHY01005891.1:0-79139 GCA_004024945.1 Uropsilus gracilis | reverse complement strand
GTTTAATTATACCTTGAGTAGAACAGAATTTTTGTGTAGAATCAAATAGAATTTTCTGAATTGTTTACAATGCAAAAGTCACCATGTAACACAGAGGATGAATGGAGGAGAGTGGGTTGATGCTTACTAACAATTCTCCAGCATAAAAAGGGTGAATACCTTTCTCAGGTTTGGCTGAGAGCAGCACCTCTTAGTTCTGCTTGTCTGGTCATTATGGCCTTTGATCTCTCATGATCATTCTAGCCTAGTTGTTCATATTTATCAGTTGCAAGAAATTGTTCTTTCTGGTACCTGAAGTGATATCTGTAAGAATTTTCTGTTTCTATTTTATTCCTTAAAATTAAACTCCAAGAAAATGAGTGATATCACTAACAGGGTGTTGTCAGATGAATTCATACAAATGTTTGAGGTATCCAAGTTATAAAATGTTTTAGCAATTGCCAATAACAAGACATTCTTTGCTCTGAGAGTGAATGCTGGTGGGTGGTTTTAGACTTCCATGGGTTTTGATGGGAAAGGCATAACTTACGGAGTCTCCTGCTTCACCCCCCCTCCTTTGATGGGTCACAGGTGATTTGTGGTAGGGTAAATATGGGGCTTACAACAATGTGAAATAAACAAACCAACCAACCAAAAAAAAAAAAAAAAAAGATAAATTCTTCTAAAATCTGAAAAACAATAACTTAAAAATATCTTTCCTTACCAGGTCCACAGTACTCAAGAATGTTCTCCTCAACTTCTCTCTTCCCAAAAATGCACTCTTATCTCCTTCAAGTCTTCTTTCAAATCTTGTCCTTTCTTTGAAGTTCCCACATTTAATGCTGCAATGTGCCTCTTAACCTCCCCTGTCCTGTTTTTCCTGTTTTGTTTCTTTGAACCACAGTGCCTACTTCCTTCTAACCTACTGTAACACTCACTGAGGTTCATTGTGCTCATGTACAAGCGCCACTCTCACTTCTGAAAACTAAACTCTATGAAGATGAGAATCCTTGTCTATTTGTGGTCATCCCTCTTTGTCCAGGACAGTGCCTGCCTGTAATAAGCACTCAATAAATATTTTGTTGGCTGGATTTAATAAGTGAAACACACAGCAAATCATAACCACTAGTGTTTATCATATTCTTCCCTGTACTTCCTGCACTAAGTATTTTTAAATATATTACCTCATTTGATTCTTTCAACTGCCCTATGTTGCTGCTATGGCCATCATCATTATCTTACATGTGATAAAGCTGAACTTTATACAAGTTAAATCATTTGTGAAATTTACTCAGGTAGTAAAGAGCAGACTGGGGATTAGAGTCAGAAATCCTTAATCTGTATCTGGATTCTTCATTAGTCTTCTATAATAGTCCAAAGTAGGACCAGCTTTGTATTTTCCGAAACATAGTATAAAAAGAAAACCTAAAACTTTTCTTCAAAATGGTTAGCATTTCAATATCGTGACAGCAGAGCATTAAACCAGATTCAGGACCCATTAAACTGAACATTCTACATGTTTGTGAAACTGATCTGGCTTATTAAGTATTCATGCCAAGCCACAGTTACCAACGGGGGACACTGTTCTTTAAACCTCCCATCCCCATTTCAGGATGGGGGCCATTCACTCCAGTTTTAAATTTAGGAGGACAGCAAAGATTGTTCATTGCACCCATTTAACAGATGAGGAAACTGAATCCTAGGAAACTAAATCATTCCATATTATGTGACAAGTGTTATGATCTTACACCATTTTATTTCACATAAGACCTCTACCACCAGCTGTCATAAGTGCACCCAATAATCTTGATCAATTAATTGCTAACTCAAATCCATCTCTCTCACTTTTCTCATCACAAAGAGAAGTACAAATTTGTTCATGATGATGATGTTGTGCCCAATTAAAAATATTCACCTCCTTAGACTTTCCTGCAGCAAAGAGTAGTCATGAGCTCCATATTTGGTAGTGTAACTGAAATCTCCAGAGAGAGGCTCCTAGGACAGCTTTAGTTATCAGCTAAAATGGACTAGTCTCACCTGGAACATGCCTTTCACCTTCTTCTCTCCTCCCTTCTTCCTGCTTGGAAAAACATATACAAAGGCAGTAGAAAAATGAACTAAGGATTAGGGGAAGCCTGGTCCTTAATGACTTCCAAAGTCTCTGCTTAGAATAGTTTGCTGACATTTTGGACTTCTGATTCAATTAGTAAAGCTCGATTGATTCAGTCTCTGTAGTTGGCTTTTGTTACATGTGACTGAAAGTGATCCTAACTCACATTTATGATTTTGTGAAAATCATAAATCGGAATCTAGAGCCAATAGAACCTAGGGAGAAAGAAAAAGAGAGAGAGAAGAAATGTGATGTGTCACACAGCCAGTTGCATGGCCAAGTTTCTCTGCAGGTTGCCTCACGTTGCTCTGATGTACTGTTTATGATCATGCACCTATTGGCACCTGGTGTCTCTCACTTTCCTTTGGGATTTGGAGCACTGTGGCTTTGGAAATAGTATTTACTGTCATGAATTTGAAGCTAGTTGACAAAGAAACATAAACCTGCATCATTAGCCTATTGAACTGTCCGTGGAAACTGGGGCTATGCCAGCAGTGTAAAATGATCTTCACTGTTTTTGAAGGGTAAGGGCAGAACATTGGGAGTAAAAAAACTGCTTTTGAGGTATTTTTGAACAACGAAGTTCTCAGAACTTCTAGCTCCTCTAATTCTCTTGCTGTATTGATTCATTTATATAAATAAGACATATCAGGACTTTTTTTTTATAGATACTTAGAACCACTTAGCAAACTTCAGCTGCTTTGCTCATTAATTCTATACTGTGCATGAGAGTTGCCATGTTTTTTCTTTCTTTTCAGGTCATTTAAAATTATTGATTCCTCCTACTCTCATGTAGAAATGAACTGGTTAGCAAAACATTTTCCAGCTCACACAATGCCATTTAAAAATGATTATGCTCAAGTGTCTTCAGCTTAACGTTTCCCTTCTTGGCTCCCATATGCTAGCAGTTTGCACACCTCTCTTTTATGCTTTATTTTTTAGGGCCAATTCCAAGATGTTAGTCCTGCAACATTCCTTCTGCCTGCCTTCTCTTGATGGTTAAAACAGCAACAGAGACAGTGGCTAAACTAGACAAGCGGCAGAGATGTTTTTTCATAACCAAAAGGTTTTTTTGGAAATAAAATCATTGTAAATAATCATGTATAGTCTTTTGGCTCAAATGTAAAATGTTAAGTTACACATTAGTTGGTGCATAAATTTGCATAGTGATATATACAATACCAACGACTTTAATAGCATCACAGATTAGCAGAGACAGATGCACACAGACACACACACACAGGCTGATATTCAGAGACTCACCAGGAGCCAAACTGAACCCAAGAAAGAGTGGGGATCCTTTGGTGAGAGTAAGGAGGATTGGGAGGAGCCCAGAGAATTGGAAAGTAAAACAGGGGCCCAGGAGCCAGAAGTAGTCACTAGTTTTCTCCCTGGTGGTTAGCAGATCACACTCACTATCCTCCAGCACCAGTTACCTACTCTCAGGCACCCTCCTTTGACCTTTGAACTTAACTTAAAGCAGAGCACAGAGGGGCAGGGGAGATAACTTAGGAAGGCTGGAGTGAAGCTGAAACTTCAGAAGCAGTCTGAGGCCCAAAGAATCTTTTAGACTTATTTTTCATTTGTTCAGTTTTGTTCTGGCCTCTTATTCTTTCTTCTATGTCCTTGAATAAGGCATTCAAGTGCAGGAACATCTAGACTGTCTGCACATCTAGACTCCTTTGGTACCTTGCCAGCAGTAGCAAGCCTTGAGTGAAGACTACACACTGCATTGATTTGAAGGTCAAATCACCCATTTATTAATTTTCTCTATAAAATGTACATGTCATGAAGACTGAGGTGCTTCCCACTAAGTAGTCTACTCTCCCAGGAATCCAGGTACCTAGGCCATGAAGGGTGAAGAATTTCTTAAATAATCTTATGTTTTAAGAAACTGTTTGGGACCATTATCACAATAACTATATACATGTCAAGCAGTCTCAGTTCAATATTGAAAGTTTATTCTCAGATTCTCAGTCTGCTAACTTCGGTTATTCCAACCATCTTTGTGTACATGTGCATTTGTGCGTTTGTGTGTGGGTGGGTGTGTTTACAGTGGTCATAAAAAAATAGCTTTTAATGGCAATAAACATCTTTTACTCCATAAACATTTACTGATATTATTATTGCTTATGGAGTAGCAGGTGGGAACTATGGTGGAGACCAAGATGGGTAAGGCACAGTCTAGTCCTGAAATAGTCTTAACAACAAAAGGAGGACAGCACAAGTTCACATGGTCATACCACAGGGAGAGAAAGTCACTCTGGAGAACTATACAGATAATGCTATGAGGACTCAAGGATTTGACACTGAATCTGTTTGCTGAGCTAGAGGGAGATTGACTCATAGAATAGGTAGCATTTAAGCTGAAACATAAAGAAGTGGTAAGCTTTGAATAAGCATCCAATGCAGGAGGAAGGAAGTAAATGACAGCAAAGGGAGCTGGGCCACTGAAAGTTAACCCATGGCAAGAGAAGAGAAAGTGTAGAGACATATCCAGATGTTTGTTCTGATACAAGCCTCATTCTCAGATTTGAAGTAAGGATGACACTTGGGGGACAGGAGGTTAAATCTGGGAAAGCTGTGGGAACAAAAACATAGCTGATCTTAGCTGCATGCTGTAGACACTGGGCCTCCATGAGCTTTTGCTTAAAATGGGGCTGTGACTTGCAGTTCCTGAAGATTTGTTTTGGTAATCTCAGTGTATGGAATGGATGGCAAGAAGACAGAGGGTGATGAGGTCAATATGAAGGATACTATGGGATTTTGGACCAGAAATAATATGAACTCCACTGAACTAGGGCAGTAGTAGTGGAACTTGGTGTTTTAGGCTAAACAATGAAAGTCTAAATCTTGGTGATGAGCTAAATGTAGGAGGTAGAAGAAAGATGAGATGGAAACTACCAAGGTGTCAAAAAATGGGTGAGTAGGCTAGTAAAATATACACAGTAGAATACTATACAAAGTAGAATACTACTTAGCTATTAAAAAAAGTAAGCTTTTGTCATTTGTGACAATGTGATAGCCAGTGGAGGTTAGCATTTATTGAGGACCGCCCGAGGTACTTTATGTGTCTTAACTTATTTCATTCTCATAACAATTCCACAAAGTACATACTCTTACTATTCCAATTTTACAGATGAGACAATTGGACATACTCAAGCAGTCAGAATTCCAATTTCTATCCCACCAGATTCCTTGTTCCTACTGCTCACTATGCTCTACAATTCACCCTTATCCTCCACACCTTTCATCACATCATTCCCCAGCTAGAAGGGGTTCTCTTTTCTCTTCTGTCCATTTGCTAAACTCATGCCAATTGGACTGCCCTCTTGTCTTACCTCACAGAAGCAAAGGAAAGATAGCCTCAATACTGAAGACAATTTCATTATAATCACTGAATCAATCTGGGTGAAGCTATTTAAAAAGTAGCACAAAATTCTGCTATTGTATTCACACTCAGTGATGGGAAAACCTTGGAGTAGACAATTATATAATTTATAGATATGTATATATATATATACAGATATATATGTGCAACCAATAAAAATTAATAAAAATAATTAAAACATAAATAGTATAAAAAACTTGATACCAATGAAGTTGTATGATGATTAAAGTTATCATTAAATTACTTTGTTATTAAAAGTAATTTAAATTAAAGTTATCATTATATTACTTTGTTATCATTAAACAAAATAAAACAAATTGTGACTGAATATCTTCCATGTATATTTTTTATGTGGATACACTTCCTGCTATGTGGATATTTTGATAATTAACTGGATCCTAACTCAATGCCATTCATCTCTTGGATTTTGGGCTATGTCCAGGCATTCTAGAATAGTTGAAGATCATCACCCTTTCTCTGGAATGGTGCATGAGATCTCTCTAACTCTATTCATTTCTCAGGGTTAAATCTTGATCCAATCTCTGTTTTCTTTGTCATTCTGAAACCACAGCTCTGAAAATTTTTGAATAAGATGCAGGTACTATGAGGATAATCACAGAGTCACTTTCCAAAACACATGGCACACCAGCAGCTTGCAGAGTGACAAAATGCAGGTTTATTGTGTAATTACAGTTCTGTCCTCAGCAAGTAAGGAACTAATTTCACAAAAAAAATCAAAAAACTAAAATGCCAGCATTTTTCTTAAACTAAAGAGCTTTATATGACTTGATGGCAAACTGTTTCATTTTGTTTAATAATTGGAATAGTTACTGTAGTGACAGCCTAATTAAACACTCCCATATATTACAAACAAGAGAAAAGTAGCAGAATCAGTTGAAAGAATGCACGAAGATGTATGCATGTGTGTATCTGCTTGTGATAACATCCAAGAAATTGTGTGTACATGTATGCATACATGCATGTATGTGTATGTTTGTGTGTAGACTGCAGCCCAATTCCCTCTGTAGCAAGAGCAGCCCCTCCTTCAGTGTGGTGAATTATTAGTCTTGCTGTGGAACAATAGGCCCTATGCTTTAATGTAGCACCACTATGGAGAGGTCCTTGACTCTTTTGAAGACTGTCTCCTTTCCTTGCAATCCATATAACTGCAAAACAGAGTTCCAATTCAAATTCTGTTCAAGCAGAAACAAATTTGAAAGCAGTACTCTTTAAGCAAAACAAAAGTTGCATGTTTCCTTTCAAATTAGTGTTTTTATATTCTTTGGCTAGATACCAGGGAGTGGAATCACTAGTTGGTGTTGTAGAACTTTCTTTTATCTTTTGAGAAACTGTCACACTGATTTCTCTCTGGGCTGGACCAGTCTCCATTCTCACCAATAGTGTAAGAAGGTTCCTTTTACTCCTATGTTTTTTGTAGCACTATTTACAATACCTAAACTATGGAAACTACACACTACCCCGCAAAGGATGAGTGGATCGGGAAGACATGGTATCTATAAGCAGTAGAATGCTACTCAGCTATTAAAAATGATAGACTTTTGCCATTTGTGACAACACAGATGAAGCTAGTGGAGATTAGGCTGAGTAAAATAAGTCAGAAGGTAAAAGACAAATATCAACGGTATCTCTTATATGTGGTATATGGAGAAACATAACAGAGCCTAGAAATCTGACAGTAGAACTGATGTAACCAAAGAGGGAAGGATGGGAAGAGGAGAGAGAACAAAGTGTGGGAAGATGCACATGACCATGGGGATCAATTTTTGAGTGCTTTAGATATGTTGTAGTAACTACACCTGCAGGGGTACAATGTAACAAAAACCAGGGATTTAATTGCATGTTTTGTTTTGTTTTTTCCCATCTAGAGGGTAGGGTCAATGTTGGGTAAGTTCTTACTAACTTCTTCATTTAGTTAGCATAGAAATAAAATATCAATAAAATCTTTAGAGACAGACTAATGGGGGAATTAGTTATTTAGTGTAATTCAGAAGCAGTGTACATGACTGCTTAAAGGTGTCAACCTGTCTTGTAGGCCTGGGATTATTTTGTTCTAGAGTTATTGATTCTCCAACCTCATATTGCTTCAGAATCACCAGGAATCTTTGAAAAGACTTTCAATGTCTAAAGATTCTGAATTACTTGGTCTGATGCGGGGCCAGTGCTTCATCTTTATTACTTGAAAGCACCCTAGGTGATTCTGATTGAAGTCAGAGGAGGCTTGAAAACTATCCCAGACCCTAGACTACTGGTTTCAACTTCACAGCAGATTACCTGGATGACTTACAAATACTGATGCTGAGTCCAAATATATCAGATACCTAGGTATTTGTTCGAAGTTCCTTAGGTAACAGTTATTTGTCAGCTATGTGACATTGAAAACAGTCCAGGTTGTGGTTTATGCCATCTGAACAATGTGGATTTTACTTAGACATACTCTTTCAGTAAGAAGGTAGGGCAAAGCATTCTATTGCACAACAAAAAGCAAAGATTTTAAAATATTCCTTTTCTTTCTAAACATCCTTGCTTTTCTCCAAACTTCCCAGAAATCCACTTTTCTACCAGTAGTTTCTCAACATACTTTTCCCCAAAGCTGAGTCTTTTTTTTTTTTTTAACCATGCTGTTTCTCAATTTGAAGTCAGCAAAACGTTGTTGATGCCTCACTTATCATCAGGAGCCTCAAGTTATCCTTCTAAAATTAGGGTTAAATTATTTATGTATTAAGTTCCAGAAGGATATAAGACTAGAAGGAAAATGGAATCTATAAACCAAGACAGAGTTAACTTGAAAACAGAGCTAAAAATAGCCTGTGATGGAAGAGCATTCCTCCCCCATGAAAATCTATCCATGGCAAAGCTCATAGCTATCTGAAAAGAGCCTCATGCACTCACTCTTTTCTTTCTTTTTCCACTATCATACCCAGATCAGCCTTCTCTTAGTGCTCCCCTAAACAACTTCCTTACCAGGCTCAAACAGTTTTGTGTGTCCAGTACTCAGTTGAAATCAAATCACTGAAACATTGGAGCTTGAGGCACAGAAAGTTTATGGCAGGTCGACAGGCAAAGAGGCAGGAAAATAGAACACTCAAATCTGCCTCCTGATTAAGAAAGGAAATGAGATTACATAGGTTTGGGGAACCAGGTTTGAGAACAAAGAAGTTAAACTTTATTGGCTGAAAGCAGTTTACGGTTAATGTAATATGAACTTGGCTGAAGTCCTTTGGCTCATCACAGGCCGTTCCCATAATGGCTCTTCCCAGCTCCTATGTACAGAAGTAAGAACAAGTTTCCTCTTCAGATTAGTGGAGTTTCTGAGTTTCTGTTGGTGCTGCCCCCTACCCACTCCCCACTTGCCCTGCTCTTGCATTTCCTCCTCTTGTAGTTCCTCCTCCTGCATTCACAGACACACCCACTCCAATAAGACCAGAGCTTTTTATGACCCAAGCTCCATTGTGTTTGTGAAAGTAAAACTCAAAGAGAAAAGTTTGGATTAGGTGTGTGTGTGTGTGTGTGTGTGTGTGTGTTAAAATCACTTAATTCTTTAGGCTTGGTTTCCCTCTTAATGTCTTTCCATTTAGAATTTTTTTCCTGCATGCCCTTGGGTCATCTTCTTATCCCTGTGCTCCGGAGGCCTGAATCCAGTGGGTCTCCTAGGTCCAGTTAAACTTTGATGGTAATTCTTAACTTTTGGGGTTGTGGAGCCCTTCCAAGGGTTTGATGAAAACTACAGATTCTTCTTGAGTACAGACCCACAGGATTTTGCACAGAATTCCAAAGACCTCAAAATCTCCCATGGACACCTCACTAAAGACCTAGTAAGATGACTTGTATAGTCTTTGAGTTTAATTGATTGGATTGAAAAACTTTGCATAAAAGGTAGGAAATGTCAACATCACACTGTAAAACACTAACTGGCTACAGTTTGGCTTAAACTTATAAATACCTATAAAGCTTGAGAAAAAAATTTCAGATAGTTGAAATGGTTGAGTTATTTATATTTTGATGGATCGGGTTTTTTTTTTCTTCATTATTAATTTCATGTTTTAAGATTAATAATAGTGATATAAAAACTGAAATTTCATATTACTTAGATTTAAATTTCATATAAATATGAATTTGTATCTAGATTCATTTGATTTACTTATTTACTTAAGAAAAGTGAACATTGAAGCAATTAAGTCTAACATAGTGCTTGAGAAGGTAACTGAACCCTGGGATCCTAGGTTCTTGGCTAGTGCCAATTACTCATCTCTGACTGGCCAGTACATTCTCACTTCACAGTGTCTGGAGTTTATTCTTCTGATGCAGTTAGACTTTCATCAGTATAATTGATTCAACAACTTTTAATGAGTGACTTATATAGGACAAGGAATATATATCATAGGAAATATAAATTTAATGAATAAGCAAAGGTATGATAATAAATTTCTATAGGGATTTCAGGCAGATATGATCACATCTAGAAAAACCTTCAAGGAAGGCTTCATGAAGGAGGTGATATTTGATCTTAGTTGCAAAAAGTGGAAAGATGTTAATAGATAAGCCTGGGGAGGAAGCCAGCAATCCAGGTGCTGGGTAATCCTTGGGGGGAGCTTCAGAGGTAGGACTCCTGTGAGTCCTACATACACCCACTTACTCAGAAGTGACCTTTAGGGAAGCCTAAGTGAAAAGATAGGGGGATAGTGAAGTTCTTCAAGCCAGCATGAGGAATGTGCTTACAATTCTAAGGGCACTGAGAGCTAGAGAAAGTTGGGTACAGAGAGAAAAGCATCCTGTGCTCATCATTTGGGGGTAGTATAAAATATGGGTAAGGTTGCGGAAGTTTTATTTTTGCAACCATATCTTATTCTATACCCAAACAACATCTTGTTAATGTTTTAGTTCTTAAGGATGAAACCTGAAAGTTAGTAATTAGTCCAAGATTTTAAAAATTGGAGTCTATGGCCCTTCAAAAAATCCAGTAATGAAATTTAGCAGGTCAGTAGATATTTCAAACCCACGTGTTTTATTTTATGTATTTGTGCATAGCTTCCTCTGCCTTTTTCCCCCTGAACAATGAAGAAGTTTCTTAGCTTCTCCATCAGCTTTTCCAAAGGATCCACAACCCTCCTACACACCACTCCTTAAAGCTTCATGAAAGAATAATTGTGAATGCCCATATAAAGATGTCTGAAGGCATATGTGATAGTATTCACAGCAGACTATACTGCTAGTTCCACTGAAGATAATTTTTTCCCAAAGGGGAATTAGATATAGAAAGGTGGAGAAATGTTAGTTTGTTCATTTTTGAAAACACCCAAATAGTTCTGCAGATAAGGAAAAGCCTTATAGAAATATAGAAACTACATCCTTTCTTGCATTGACATAATCAGCAAAACTAAATTTACCATTAATTAGATAATAGTAATATCTAATAATTAGTATTATCTAATTAATATTAGATGTATTATTGGTGCTAAGAGCATCATGTTGCTGATTTCTGTATCTCACTATAAAAACTTAGGTTCCTAAGGTTTGTGTTTTTAAAATGCATTCCACAATAGCACTGTAACTTTTTCTGTAGTTTATTCTCTGTTAAAATATTCATTAGATCACTAGTCTAGTCTTATCTGTCTCTACTCATAACTAGACTATTGTTGAATGACATAAAACATTTTTTCTTTCAAATTAACCACCACATTGATATTAGCAGGTGGAACCTAGTAATTAGGCACAGGGAGCACTTTGGGGGAACAAATATTCAGATCATAGCAGTAGAATATAAAAACCTCTAATAGAGGTAGAATATAAAGAACCTCTAATATAATTAAAGTACATCTATGTAAAAACCTGAAAAACACCATGAGTTTGCAGATTATTTACATAGAAACCCCCCATGGATCTACAAATAATTTTGATTTAATCATTTTGTTGCTGTCAAGTTCAATATAACAAATCAATTTCATTCCTCTTATAGTTCTATAACATATCAGCAAATAAACAGAAAAAGTTTAAAAATAAAAATAAAGCATGCCCCAATGAACCATGATGGAGGCTGGGTGCCTTGGTGGTAGGTGTGATGTAGTAACAGCCATCTGAATGTTGGAGTGGCATCTGCCATTAACACAGCTGATGTGTTATGCATTGATAGTAACATTGGGAAGAAAGATTATAGCTAGAAAGTAGGAGATATTTGCCTTTTGCTTTAGTATTGCAATTTCAATACTATTGGCGCTGTTGTGACAATATGACTTTCAGGGCCAGATGAACAAAACTTAGGTTGACTATGCCAGGATGTGGTTGATGGCATTTCATTAGACTTCATAGTTTTCTTCAGAAAGCTATGAAGGGAGAAGAGAAAAGAAAAACAAGGCTTTTGTGGAGTGAGATGATTGACAAAGCTCTGCTCTTGAAAGGGAGGAAAACAAGGAGGAGATATAAACAGGGAATTGGGGGAGAAACAAAGAATCGGTCATTTTTGGAAGAGGGTGGGGGCCCGGCCTTGACAGCAGAGATGGCATGGAGTCCATTGGCTACAGCCCAGGCTGGTGAAAGACATGTGACTTCTGTACGTGGCCATGGATCTTGCCTGAGGAAAGCAGCTTTGGGCTGCAGCAGGACAGAAAAGCAGAGTGGCCACGAGGTTTTGCTGTAAACAGGCAATGGTTTAGGGCAATTGAACTTATGAGCCTTGGCATGCCTAAGATGATGGTGTGTGCTAAAGGAGTGTAAAGAGTTTGGAGATTTCAAATTTGTGTTAGGGCTTGTTTTATCTAGTTTGATTCACCTGTCTTTGGAGAGGTTGTGAGCATGGCCTGAGAAGATGGACCTGGTGTTGGTTCCTGTTTGACCTTGGAGTTTTCCCACTGCCTAAAGTTGAGATGGACGCCAAAAGAGAAGAGGAACACCATGTCTTGGATCACATGTTTGGAGGAAGCTGAAACAGAAGCCAAAGGAAGAAAAGGAATGCCCTCCTTTTGGAACATGTGCTTGTGAACTCAGATTTATTGTACATGTGGTGATGTTGAAACTGGGCGAAAAGAGAGAAAAACAACTTTCTGACTTGAACTTGAAACACAATTCTGTTTCCTTCTATGAAGCAGGCTACTCACAGTTCATTAGCATTTTCACTGTTCACCTCCACCACTGGTATGCAAATATCAGCTACCAGCTTCTCTCAGCTTTCTTCCCCTCTTTCAGACCTAAAAAGAAAAACAAAATCAGCCAGTTAGAGTTCATCTCCAGATGCTGAAAGACATCTTCCTTTGGCATGCTCCTTTGGTGTGCTCCTTTAGTGTGCTCCAGCTCCTCCATGCTCTCTTCTCCTTGTCATCCTCCTCCAAGTAGTAGAAGAAACTTCACCGTACCGGACCCAGCAAAGTACACTTTCTTTTCAGGCCTCACTTTTGCATGGCCTCTTCCAGACACAAGTCAAACTTAGCAAAACAAACTCCAACACGGACTTCAAGTATGCAAACTTTTTAACTGCCTTTAGCACACATGCAGCTAACCTGGGCCAGTCAAGGGCTGCAGGCCCCAGGTGGCCACATGGCCAACCTCACATGGTTTACATCTCCATCCTACAAAATGGCCAAAACCAAACCTAAATCTCAATCTAAATTCCCATCTTTTTTTCCCTCTTTGTTTCAAACCTCTTTATATATCCTTTCTGTTTTCCCGCCTTCCAGAAACAGCTCCTAAATTATTACATTACAAAAAAAAACCTGTTTCCCTCTTTCCTTCTCTTTGTGTCTTACTAAAAAAATTCTAATTCAGGCCATTCTCACATTTTAGCATACCTTTTTTAAAATCTGCAATCTTAAACAGGAGACAATAATACGGGGGGGGGGGGGGGGTGTGCTCCCTAACAATGTGACCAGAGACTAAAGGACAATTTTGGACATGTGATCGGGTAATTAGGTTTTTCATGTTTACTGTGTAGCACATGTAATGGGGAACCAGGGTTTTACATGTTTATTTTGTAGTACATATCTAGGTAATCACTTTCTTACTTGCTTACTTAGTAATACATAGTTTGATTACTTTAAGAGTTTGGTCTGCCTTTGGAATTACATAGCAAGGCTGCAGGCAGAGAAAGAATGCTAAAGGGGCCAGCAACAGACATGTCTGGGAATAAAAGTTTATTTATTTATTTTTTTAGTTTGGGAAGGAAATGGCCTGGTGCAAGCAGCAGGTATCTAAATGTCAAAGGTAACTTGTGTGTGGGAGCTTAAGGGTTAATAAAGGTTTTTGTGCCTTTGCATCAGATTAAAAGGTAAAATTTTTCTTTGGTTTTGGAGAACTGGTAAAAAGGATTTTTAGTAAAAGCCTGCCCCCAATAACATGGAGAGGATGGATCCTATACCTCTGAATTATTATTAAAAAAGTGTTGTAAACCAACATTACTCTCAATTTAAAAAAATGCCCTTCTACCCTATTTCTAGGTGAACACGTTCTCTGTTCTGCCATTGATCTACTTGTTACATGTAAGTGTCAGTTTCAAAAAATAATTACCTCAAGACTACCGCCAATGGAAAGCATAACCATTGCCAAGGACAAGCAATGATTCTTGTCTAAAGAGAAATTTCTTAAGGAACCAACCTAATTTTACCAAAGAGACCCTGATGTCCCCGGGATCTCTAAATATTATTATAAAAGGTACTTGTTAGAATTCTCAGTGAAAAATGACTTCTCGTTCCAATTACTAGTTATTTTATAACAAAAAAGAGGTCTCTACACCTCCCCGCCTCTTTTTCATCCTCACATTGGCCTTTCTGGTAACAAACAACATGCACTAGCAAGATTGCCAGCTGTAGGGAAGAGAACTACCCCACCTGGGACCCATAGGAAGCTAACTAGACCTCAGGAGACTGGCCTCATTAGCACTTAATGATGACTGACTTTGTTCAAACACCCACACAGAGGAAGGGAATTGAAAAGTTTATTACCGTGATCAGACTGTGGTGAATAGCAAAGCAATTTCAAAAGGACCAGGTAACAATGTGCATCAGGAAAAAGATGCATTGGTTTACAAGATGGTAATAGACTATTTTTCTTGAAGGAAAACCACTTTGTATTGAAAAGTCCATGGGTGTTCTGAAGTCATGACTCCAACATGGACAGTTGCATCTGTCCCCAACATGGGCAGTGTATTTGTTCACATAATTTAGGCATTGCCATTTAGCTGTGTCTAAAAAACACAGAGGCCTATACAGGATAAGGGTACTTTTACTTTGTTGCAAATTCAGGGTGGGGAAGAGAAAATGAGAAAATGGATCACCAAGAGGGTGTGTAGAGGGAAATTGGAAACTTTGGCTTTTAGGGAAAAAAATGAGATTAAAAAGGAAAGGATCAGAGACTGAGGGAGAGAGACTTTTGGGGAGAGGGGAGATATGAGAATGGTGGGTGGGTAAAGAGCCTGTAGCCAGGCTAGGCAGAAGCTCCTTGGAAGAGTGAGCCGTACCTGGAGTATCCAGGGATTTGGAAAACTGATTTGGAATCAGCATTTGTTGAAGAACTTTGAAGAGCCTTGGAGAAGCTGAGCAGCTCTGAATGCTGGAGAGAGAAGCAAAGAGAAGATGCTGGTGTAAGATTGGACTTGGCAGAGTGCCTGCCTCAGGTTTGAGGTTTGGCGGGGCAAAGCAGCACCATCATGAATATGTGTCCTTGGGATCTTTGGGACTGAAAATGGTGACTGGGGTAAGATAACTGGCCACGTGTGGCTTTAAGGACTTTTTGTTTTCCCGCCTAATTTTCCTCTTGTAAATAAAGCCCCGTTGTTTGAGTTGCATATCACTGGCAACTGTTACAGCATGGGTGGTAACAACCTGAGGGAACCTGGGTGGCAGAAGCCGCATTTTAAAAGTGCCGCTTTTTTTGTTTTTCTGTTGGTTTATTTGGATTAGAAGGTTCTGCCGCATTTGCACCTGATTTCAGTTCCATTTCAGGAGCTTTGCTCCGCAGGCTGGTAATGGGAGCGAACAAGATAAAGGAATATCTCAGTTGCCCTGCAGGAGCAATGCCTCCAGAGAGGGATGCTCAGGGGAGAAAGTGGAGGAGAAAGCTGAAGGGTAGCTTTAGCCATGAGAGAGGTGTGAACTGAAGAGGAGAAGGTATGGGGGAGGGAGGGTTGACCAAAGGAATTTGAGAAACGAAGCAGTTCAACATTCCCCTGTAATTAATTGCATAGTAACTCTGATCACTGCTCTCACTCCTTTCTTCAAATTAGCTTCGAAGCTTCAGTGAAAATTGACTATTAAGTGGGATTTGGGAGGGAAATGCCATGGGCATGAAAATTCTCATATTTATTACTGTATTTTATCTTTGCTTCTGGTGAAGTAGGCAGCAGTCACTGAAAATGTTGGACTCAGAGATTTGGGGCAGGTTGAGCTTTAGAAAGTCAGTAGCTCCTTGGGTGAGTTTTAGCCTGTAGGAATGAGGGAAGGAGGAAAGACAGTGACCTGGAACAGGAGAAAGTGGGTGGGGCTAGTGATGTCACTGCTCCTGACCCTGGCCCTGTGGCAATGCCTGGAGAGAGGTATCAGGACCACAACATGCAGGAAAACACAGTAGATTTGGAGGAGCTTGAGCACAAGCCCGGTGATGAAAGCTAACAGAATCTGTCCAAATGTATCATACATTTACTGTTTTAGGTTGTAAGCTAGGGGGACTATCAGAGTCATCACCATATTCCATGTTTTTCAAATTGTAATTCAAGGGCCATTTGTCTACCATGGATTCCTCCATGTCCCCAAGCCCTCTGAAAACGGGACCCCAAATCACCCTTTAGATGCTACTTCCCAGGTGATTCTTAAGTACACTGAAGTTTGATCAGCACAACTAGATCCTAATTACTGTGTGTTCTGGGAAGCTGGCCAAAGGATGATAGAGAGATCAAGTAGGAAAATTAATGATATTAGCCATTGCACTGGCAATATGGTTGGCTCTGAGGACCTGAGTAAGGGTCAGTCTAGTAAGATGGGTATAGGAGTGCAGAGATTATGTGATTGACCTGAAACTGCGCAAGTGTGTGTGTGTGTGTGTCTGCGTGTGTATGTGTGTGTACGGTGCAGAGATTATGTGATTGACCTGAAACTGCGCAAGTGTGTGTGTGTGTGTGTGTGTGCGCGTGTGTATGTGTGTGTACGGTGCAGAGATTATGTGATTGATCTGAAACTGCGCACGTGTGTGTGTGTGTGTGTGTGTGTGTGTACGTGTCTTTGTGTTAGCTGGGTTACCTTTCTTAGTTGAGACATCTGGTTTCCAGTCCTAAGGATCATAACCTTCAGCAAGATATTTCATGCCCAGCCCATTCTGATTCTTTCAAGCTGGAATGCTTTTGCAGGCCATCACTGAGCCTCAGGAAAGCAGCTGCTGATCCTTGCACTCTGCCCCTGCTTTTCTGTATGTCAGGATAGCAATGTGGTTTTGACCTTTGTGTTTGTCCCCTTACAGTCCTTTGGTACTTTGACTTCTATGTCACTCTTTGACTTCCTACTTGTAAATGTGATGAGAGGCACCTAGCCCAGTCTGCTAAGTGGTATCATGGATTCTTCTATCTGATCCTTACAGAAGAGGGGGCTCCTCCCCTCTGGGGATCTCTTCATCTGAAAAATGAGGACTGGATCATTTCAAATGATCTCCAGAGAGTTCAAACATTCTGCCAGATGGCTTGGTTTCAAATGAAGTACTTCATTTTTATTTGTTTTGGATATTAGGACTTCATCTGTTTTCACTCAGAAACTCTTTCTAAAATCAAGTATGAAAGCAAACTGGAGATCTACAGCTTAACTTCTACTTCCAGGATTCTGAGATCAAGTCCACAATTAGGATTTTAGAAACACTTCTGCTCCCCTGAGACCTACTTCTTTTGACACCAGAGTTTTTGACTTTTTCTAAGAGCTTGCTTAGAGTCCCCACATATTTCCCCTATCTGAGTCAACTCAGAGATTCTAACCCTCTAAGTGAAGAAGTTGCACGCCTTTAAAGAAGACCCGTAATATGCTCATATATTTTAACATATTTATAAAGTGTGTGTTATGAATCATCCTCATGTAAGAGTTCTTCTGCAATCACCATCAAGATGTGTGCATAGTGGGAAAATAGGGGTGCCAGATTTCAGGGCAGTCTGGATGCCATCTTTGGGTAGAATCCAATACATGTGAGCTCATTGCTTCTTAGCTTCGTTTGGTCAGAAGCAATGTAGCGTGGATGCCATAAACATTTGGGGTCCGAAGTTTCATGGGGGCAGGTCTGTTGACGGACTTAGAGTTCTAGAGAGAATTTTCACAGTGATTGTCTCAGGTGGGCCTAGTGGTTTCTGTGTTCACATCCTTTATTTATCTCCGTAGTTGCTGAACGATAATATAGAGTAACAACTACTTACATGCATTTATACTATGAGAAGCATTATAAGTAATCTAGAAATAAATTTAAATTATATGGGAGGATGCATGCAGGTTATATGCAAATGCTGTGCCATTTTACATTAGGAAATTGAGGGTTGGTGAATCTTGCTATAGAAAAGGGTCCAAGAACCAGTTTCCTGTTGATAACAAAGGATAATCTTAATAACTGTGAGTTACAGTGAGGTTAAATGACATGGGCTCAATTAAATTAGTACAGATCTATGGGGAAATGTGATTTATAATCCCAACTATTACCTATTCTTTTCTTTTTTCTTGTCTTTTCTCTTCCTCCTCTCCTTTTTTAAGAAATCAAGTTGGTTTTATTTAAATCTGACATCATAGGAGAGTTAAAGCTCACCTCTTTGAAATGCCTGGTTGATTTACCAAATTTTCAGAAATTAGAAAACTAATTGCATTTGAACATTTTCAATGAAAATAGGGTCAACGTTAAAAACAATAGTCAGTGTGGGTATTCTTTTTCTCTTATTTGCTTCAAATGCTGTCCTTTCTCTGGGCTTCCATGGCCTTGTATTTGATTAAGGAGATTAAAGCATCAGGAATTATTTGATGTCTTTTCATGGTTAATGATGGAAGTGTGCAACCCCCATTCAAAAGTAAACAGTGATTCATATGCAGTTCTACAAAAACATATTAAAAATATGGTAGAGGAGAACCCTCCTGACTGAGGGGAGATTGTATACACATCTCATGAATGATTTGCATTAGTCATAAAAAGGTGCAAATTACATACAAGCACACTGAAACAGATTCTAATTGGACTTGAACTTAGGTTGCTGATGGAGTCATTTAATTTATGTTGGCATGCAGATTCTGGATGTGGGCAACCAGACAAAGATGTGAATAAATGAATAAGTGAGAAATGAATACTTAGTGGAAATCAAAATAACTATAAGGTTTTGTAGAATAACCAAATAAAGATGGTCTGACTTTTTTCTTTCATTTTAAAATAGAGGTTTAATTGACATATGACATTGCATTATTCTTAGGTGTACAACTTAATGATTTGATACTTGTACATATTGCAAAACCATTCCTGCAGCTAGTTTAAATAACACTGACCCCACTTCTTTATTTACACAAATATTCTAAATCTTCTGTACCTTTGTAGTGCCTTCCTACTCTGCGTCTGAGTTCAATCATAGGACTTTCCTTAGCCAATAGGATATTAGCAAATATGACCCTGTTAATCCCATGACCCCAGAAGTCAGCAAATAACCAGCCATTTCCCAAACAGGAGAGTGGGCCAAACATGAATGAGAAGACTAACCCAGCTGAGCCCAGCCTAAGTTACTGGAGATTGTTGATCTAAGTGAGTGTTGTTACTATCACTCAATTTTGGGTGTGGTTTATTTCTCTGCATGATTGTATAATAAATAAAATATACTGAGTGTGACACAGGAGATGTATAAAAATTGCTTACATAGTAGCCCTTTATTAATTGAAATTCATTTTTATTAAAATCATAGCGATAATTTCCATATATGTACTTTTCCCTTCCTTTACAGTTACTCTTAGAGTGTTCAATGTAGCTATAATTGTTAAACTTAATATGCTTATTTAACAATTTAGTATATTCCAATTGCTTCTGTATCTTGTCTTCTTAATGGCAAAAAATTTTAGCCATATTTTTACCTACTGGTTGTTAGTATTTCATTCACGTCCTTGAGATGACATAAGAGAAAAGAGAGACACAGTTCTCTCTTCAATAACACATCTGAGGATTATGGACTACTTCCAATGTAGGTGATATGTGTACAGAAATGCTGAGAGAAAACTAGGAAATTCAATGAGTTGAAATTGAATAGGTTTAGTCTGTGATATTTTAAACTTGACATTAAAACTTTCTTATGGAAAAATAAGAAGATAGAATAATCATTCTTTGTTTCGCTTTCAATGTTGCCTCACACATTTGGTTTGTGAAACTGTAATGTGACAAATGAATCTCTATCCTGAACCTCTTCATTGCTCACTGTATTGGCAAGTAGTTTGTTGTCACTTAGCACACAAGACAGTGTGTTACAGATATGAGCTTGATGGTATTTATAATATGGTATCTTGAGAAGATGGAGTGAATGACAGTAGTTCAGTAAGTCTGCCTCAAACTCTGCTCTATCTGACTTTCCATTGGAATCTCTAGAAATTCATCATTTTATTTTCTTCATCCAAGTTTTAAATTTTACCCATTTTATAGGATCCAGTGAAGCAGATCCCCTGAATACTAGATTTTACTGGAACTGAGAGTGAAAATCAGTACCTGCTCTCTCCTTCCCATAGCAGCTGATTAAGAGCTGGTGCTGGTCTCTGAACTGACCTTTAACTATAAAACATGAATTAAAACTCCCTAATGACTGTATTATCAAGACTCTCTGTCAACTATCATTTCTAAATAGAGCATATTCATAAAGCAAAGCCATATGCCAGGAGTGATGTCAGCTGGAAAAGGGTTACTCTAGAATGCCTCTTATCGGCCAGGCACGGTGGCTCGTGCATGTAAGCTTCAGCCTATGAAGCGGCTGGGGCTTAGGGATCGCGGTTCGAGTCCCGTCTAGAATGCCTCTTATCACCAGCATTCCACTGTACCCCTTGTTTCCTGATGCATAAGCTTTATTCCTTATCATTTGTCTCTCTTATAATCTATATAGTATGACTTTATATCCTGGAAAAATAAAGGTTTGTGCTTCTTGCTTACTAAGTGGGGAATTTAGGAAGCTTCCTAACTATAGAAATTTAAGGATTGACTGAAAGCTCTGTCTCCCCTAACCAGAGCTTAGACTTCACATACTGAAGATTTTGTTCTGAAATGAATTTTAAAATAATCTCTTCTGGATATTTTTCATTGACTTTTTCCCAAAAGTCAGATTAAAAACATAGTTGGATAAATAAATAAACAAATACAGAGCAGTAGAGCTGCTCTATGTACAGAATGAAAACCAGGGTAGTGGGTCATAGGTGATACAGGGATAAGCTCTGGGTCAACAGGGAACAGAGTCAGAAAACAAGTGCTCTTACCCAACCTTTGTTTTTTCAGAGATTTAGAGAAGTGAAATAACTAGCCTACAAAGAGATAGCTGGGTTATGAAAGAAACTAGAACTCTCACATATCTGCCATTCAGGACAGTGTACTAGTGGCGGTTCCATTGTGTAATGGTTAGCACTCTGGAATCTGAATCCAGGACAGTGTACTAAAACTTCAATGACTGATGAAAAAGTTAAGTGAATGTACATTTCTGCTGGAGCATAGGAAGAGATGCATGAATTACTCTAGAACATAGCATAATGGAATCTGGAAGAAAAAAATTCCATAGAATTTTTTAGAATAGAAGAATTCTAGAACTTCTTTTCTTTTTATTAGTATGTTAAAGTGGAGTAACTTTTCACAAACACAATTTACAAATTAACACAGTAAATAAATAATACTGGTCCATGCTCTTTCTTGGATGTTACTATTGAGAGCTGAATCATCCATTAGGATTTCCTATGACCGCTCACCCACAGTAACATCCATATCTATGATTAGGTGTTAGTTTTTAATATAAAAATACAAATAGCATATATGTATTGCTCTAGAACATTAAAAATAAAGGTGATTTACTTCCAAGTGAAAACAGTCTCACTTAGTTTGCTGCTGCTTGCACTTGGGGTTGTAAAGTAATATATTTATCATTCCTCTATTGGTTGATGTTGAGATTGCTTCCAAGAGTTCATTCTTACAATGCTACAATTAAGACTTCTGAACACATTTGTTTGTCTTCTTTGGCAAATATTTATTCCAGATAAGTCCGTGGAAAATTTGCTGAGTCAAAGACAGTGATAAATGTTGCTGAGCTATTGTACTGAGAAGGCCAGTTGATTCTCCTGCTTCCACCAACAATTAATAGCGCTGCTTGCCAGTAATAACACCAAGTATTAGTCTTATTAACCTTGCCAATCTGATAAGCAGAAAGTTCCCACATTTGATTAGTTAGGTTAGACTTCTTCTCATGCACTTATTAATCACTTGTGTTTTTCTGTGAGTATTTTTTTGCCCCCAGATAAATCATTTGTCCTTTGTTTAAAAGAATACTAGGAACTCCTCATGAAGTTGTAATGCTAATTCTTCAGTTACATGTTACTAGTTTTTTCTCCTGATTTGTTTGTCACATAATTTTGTTTACAAAATCTTTTGTCATTTAGAGATTTCACAATATGCAGGCAAATGTGCCAATATTCTCTATTTTAGGAAGTTCAGATTTCTAATATTCTTTCAATATAAATCTTTATTTCCCCTAGTCATTTCTAGACTAATTTCAGCAGTGATACACTTTTCACTGGAAATAAATTATTCTAAATTTGAAATGCAAATTTAAACTTGCTGCTGATGCCTTTGACTGACAAAATCAATCTTTATGGAAGAAAATAAAGCTCTCTTAAATATATACAAATCATAGAAGACTTTAGAACTCTAAGGCAAATAGCAAGCATTTTGTACTGGAGGGAAAGGATGAACACAAAAGAGCTAATGGTTTACGGGTGATATGGTGTTGGAAAAACCCTAGGGAATAAAATGTTAAATAAATAAGTCAAAGACTTTGTGGACTTGTTATGGCCTTAAATAAAGTATAAGAATGGCCATATTGCTCAAAAATTTTTTTTTTTACCTTTGTCAACTATTGCTTACTTGACAAGTTACTTGTAGGTTTTAAGATATAGATTAACAGAGGAATGATTGTTAAACCTTTACTAGCAATTATTATCTTTGGATGAACCCATCGATCATATGAGAAAGCTGAATATAAGAAGATCGAGTTTTGTTGTGTGAGATAAAACTGGTACAGATCAATGACTTTGCTAATATGAAAAAAAAACTGTCTTTGTGGGTAGTCATGTCATTTACCTAGTAAAGCAAATGGAAAATCTAAAGATATAGGGTAATAAAAGGGGATATGGATCCATGACAGAATGAATGGTAAGAGGAGAAAGGAAGGGGGAATAAAGATGAAAAGACTATCAGAAAAGTTCTCAAAAAGTTCTCAGAAAAGTTCATTTTTACTTACAACTTTTATTAAAAAAAATGACTGTCTAATTTTTCTGCTATATTGTAAGGTTCAGCATCCCATTCCTAGTGATTATTTCATGTAAATCTTGTTTATGTCCACCCTGTATTGCCACACAGTTACAATAGTAACTTTAGTTCTCTGTGACTGAAAAGGTACTTTGGTAAGGTCATCAAAATTAAAAGGGTACCTTTAGGTTTGCTTATCATTTTGCTCTGTTACATAAAATTGTTGGTTTAAAAATGGAATTAGAAGGAAGAATTACTCTTTGTGCTTGGAACCCAGTCCTCTTTTAAAAACCTCATCCAGGGGTTTGAGAAGTCATGGTGGGTCTTCTGTACCTGGGAGCTTATCAATTATGACAGGAACCAGCAGGGACTCTTCTTTCTCTTTCTATCTCATTGCCTCGAGACAGATGGGAATGCAGGTTTATCGGGACATAAAATATTGTTTAAAATCAGTGTTCATAAAGAGGAAAGCAAAGAAGCAGCCTCTATCATCATTGTTTTGCACTGCATTCTAGAAGAAGGCATGGGTAAATTACACAGACATACACATTTTACTAATATTCATGTATTCTTATAATCTCTGGGCTAGAATTATAACTTATGGATTGGTTAATAATTTGATATTGCTAGCTAAAATAATACTGATGATGTAGGCCTTGGGTAGTATTAAGACTGTACCTCCTAGGTAGTTTCACAGTATTTGGATAAGAATAACTACAAGTACTAGTGCTATGTAGTTGACTGAAGAGTTTGTGATGAGTGACTTTAGATCTGTATGGCACAAGGAGATGGACCTGGTTATAATTATTCTTCATAAAGATTGTATAAGAAAAGGATATGCTATGTAATCTGTTAGGGATTTAGTATTGCTGTAATTCACAACGCACAATAACCATCTAGTTTAAGCAATACTGGATAAATCAAGAATGCTTCTGTCTACTTATGTATGCATGTATGTATGTCTATATGTATGTATGTATGTATGTGTGCATGCATGTATGCATCTATGTAGTCATCTATTCATTTTCAAACCTAAGCATTTAGAGTCCTATGTGAAAAGGGTCCAGAAATTAGAAAAGGGATACAATAGGAAATAACAGCTCAAAGTTAAGCTGGAAATACTATTTCAGAATATTATTCTGGAAGCAGACCTTTTGGGTTAAAATCCCAATTCAGTCACTTTCTAACTATGTCTGTGGCAAGTAATTTGACCTCAGGACCCTTAGTTTCCTGATTTCCTCATAGGGCCATCTGCTCACAGTGAGGCTCTTTAATCTGAGGGAGGTGACACTGAGGGAGGTGTTAGCCTGTTTGCTGTCATTATTCCTGTGTACTTTGAAAAGGTTAAACTGTGCCAGGTTTGGGTTTGCATTTGTGTGTCCTGTTCCTACATCTCTGCAAAGAGTTGGTCTAGTTACAGAATGCTCTAGCATCAAAATAATCTTGGCTGTTGAAGAGGCTGTTTTCCCCCTGTAAAGTTTCTAGTGAAGAAGTGTTCTTGGGAACCCTAGCTGGAACTCTGAAATAAGCATACCTTGGGTCATGCATTGAAGAGGATAAAGGATGAATAGAGGAGCCAGTAATCAGTGCCTTCCCCATACCTCACAGCTTGGAACTGAAATGCATAGGTGGCACTTGATTTGTGCTTTATCTGCAAAGGGAACTTCTGTTGTGTAACTGGGGGCCCATGCCATAAAGGTAAGTACAAAATAAATTTCCTGATTTGTAGTCTTTCTGATTTGTCATCATAACTTAAGAATCCCAGAGAGGACACACAAAGGGACAAAGACCACAACCAAAAATTTGACATTTTTTCTAACAGCATGCTTAGCATACACACCACTTAGAGAACAATTTAAAATATTTAGATACACAAGGTCTTTTCACTTACAACAAAATTAGTCATCATAGAATGTGTCTGAATTACAAGTTATTCTATCACATCAAATTATCCAAACTTACTGTCCATAATAAATTCACAGTAGCTTTCCTTAGTATTTCTAGACTTATGTGAAGATTGCGTTCATTTTTATTCCTGTCACATAGCTCATGTTTTAGAAGCTTTAACATTGAATTAAATATGAGAAAGTCCATATTTAGGACATATTTACAGAATTCTATACCCACCTTCTCAAAACTTCCCAACAACTTATGTGAATGAAGGGCAAGATTTCTGATTACCTCTTTGACCCAGCCCATTTGTGCTCTCTGCATGACTGACAGATTTATTGCCAAGTTTCTGCAGTTCCTTGCAGACATGTCAAAAGACATGACTGTGATCACCTAATTAGAATAGAACCAAGAAGAAAAAGCCCATGCTGGTTACCAGGTTTCCTGTGAGCAACTATTATCAAAATCCCCAGGTTTACTCTTCTGATGATAATGTCAACCACAGGAAGAAATGTCTGCTGAGGCTTCTTGAAACCCAGAGAACATAAGACTTTGGGGAAATATTTTTTTAAATCAAGCTCATTGATTATGAACCCCAGCAAGGATCTTGCAAAGGGCTGTGAACTTGTATAACATTGCTCTCCAACTCTGTCACCTCTTCCTCAAAGGTTATCCTGATACAGGGTAGTGATACAGTTAAAAATTGTGTTGGCACCAAAATACCCTGGTGGGTGGAGTCTGAGAGAAAGACTCCTCAAGAGAGAAATTGAGAAGCAGGAAGAGAAGGCATATATAGAAGGAAGGAGCAAGGAAAGGAAAAAGAAAAGAAGATGAGAATGGCAGATTGAAAGAACAGGCATATATGGCCTGGCCAGGATAAGCACCCTGGAAGAGTGAGCTGGAGGTGGCAAGGAGCCATGGTGGTTGGCTGAAGAGTGGCCAGTATGGAGAGTGTGGCTCCACAGTCAGGTAGCATAGTAAGCTGGTACCTGGAGATGGACAGGGGTTTGGAAAGTGATTTGTGCATCAGCAATTGTGGAAGAAATTTGAAGAGCCTTGGAGAAGCAGAGTGGAACACCGGAGAAGAAGCAAAGACAAGACGCCAGAGAAGGATGGGACATTTGCAGAGTACCAGGAAATAATGGCAGATGTTCAAAAGTACAGCTATGTTGCTTTTTCCCACATCTGCTGTCATTAGCCGTCATCAGTAGACACTGTCAAACTCATTTCCATTGCTTCTTATTGAAATTATTTTCCACCAAAACCACAGCAGCCACTTCCCTACTTTGCACAACTCATCATCAGTTCAGAGGGTGCCATGTCCTTCATGAGCTAAAATTCACCCAGCAGCTTTTAATGACAGCCCGGGGGGCTCCAGTAAGATGGAATTGACATAACCACCAATGTGGAGTGCACAAGACTGTGTTCCTCATTTGTTTCCACTTCCGGTGCCAGAGAGATTGTGTATCATACTGAAATGCCTTCATATCACACAGATAATCAAACTCGAGATTTTTGTCTTCATTTACAATTTTCTTCATTTACATTTTTCTCAGGTAGTCCACATGCTGATATGTATCTAACTCACCTTGTGATGTGACAATTTCATGCCTCGGTAGGAAAGTATTTTTTTTCCTGGGTAGTAAAATATTTTTGGTTCCCCATACCAGGTGAATAGGATGGGCAATGGGTAAATACTACTGCCTGTCAAACAATTGAATAAGAAGAATTTGTCTCTAAGCAGTCTTGTTGGAGTTAAAGAAGAAAAGTGGTAAGATTCAAGACAATCAGGAATGCATTCAATTTTTTTCTGATCAAATAGTTAAATTTTTCTCAAGCAGAGTCCATCTGTGCTTGAGTGCATTTTACAGTTTCAGGTAAATTCAGCTCAATATGGATTCATTCTGCCCTGGTAAATATTGAACAATATTATGAAATGGTCAATAAATTCACATATTCAGTCACTAAAAATTATACTGATAGCTCAGGTTTATTATAGTGATGATAAGGAGCAAAAAGCAGCCGGAAAAATGGGTGCAGCAGTGAACTTCAGAGCTCCCAGGAAGGGGCTTCTGGGTGACTTTCCTTCTGAAACCACACAGGTTTCACTAGCAGTGAAAGGAAGGCACATGTAGTATGTTCCCGTACAGGGAAGACCCTGTGGGTCTAGGAGGCTGATCACATAGGCACCCCCTGGTTTGCATCCAGTCCTGGCAACAAGATTCAGAACTCCAGCAATAAATCAAGCACTCATCTTTATTTTGATGTTTATGCAAAGTCACCTGAGAAGCTAGCATGTGTGGTTTCTTGCTCTAGAAACATCCAACAAAATCATCCATCACTAACAAGAGACTGGTTGGAGGACTACATTTTCAAAGGTTAGTCCAGTATCAAATAGGGTTCCAGGTTCCTTTGGAGACAAGAGGACTGAACAACCAGCCCTTCTCTGTTAACTTGTTCCCCTTTTCCCATCTCCAATTTATTTGAGAGATTTTTTTCTTTAAGATTGATATTATAAACTTACTGTTTGTTAAATTTTTTTCGGGAGCTGATGTTGGTTTACACCATTGTTAGTATTTTGGAAGATGGAAAAAACCTTCAAACCCCTGTCACCAAAGTGCCACTGTCCACTGTGTTTTTTGGGGATTTTTTTTTATAATGTTGCTGCTGATGTTATTGTATTCATTCATTCTTTCATTTACTACACATTCACCAAACTACTCTTTACCATTGTGCCCTGAGGGAACATTCAAGGATTGAGTTAAAATGTCGTACAGAGTCTAAAATATAGAAGACTATAATAGATCAATCATAACATGAGTCACTAGCATGGCTAATCACAAAGTTACTTACTTATAAAAGTTTATTTTTAGAAAAGAAAATGTCAAAAACCCTGGAGAAGATGAGAGGGAGCCTGAGGGAGGCTGGAGGTTATGGTTGGAGGTGGCCTTTGGTGAAGGACTTTTAAAGAAAGGCACAAAGGGGCAGTCTGGAGAGGGGAACATTCCACGGGTATATTGTCATGTCCCATAGCTCAGATATCAGTTCCACACAATACATACAAGCTCAGTAAGTTTCAAGATATATGTGAGATCAGACTCAAGAAGATTTTGAATATCATACTTAGGAGTTTGACTCATCATTCGGTCAATAATTTTTAGCCAAATGTATGTTAAAATAACTTATACTGTCATTTTTCTTACAGTAATGAAATTTATTTTACCTGTGTGTAAACCCTTTTTATATCAAAGAAACATTCTTTTTCTCTCAAAACAATGGCTTGAAGAAATAATGAATAATAATCATTACTGAGAATAATAATCATTACTGAGCTAATGATTATCTTAGTCTGTTTGGGCTGATATTACAAAAATACCATACTCTGGGTGGCTTAAACATTTATTTCTCATGAAGGCAAGGAAACCCAAGGTCAAGGTGCTAGCAGATCCAGCGTATGGTGATAGCTTTCTGGTTTTGACCATCTCACTGTGAGAACTTTTATAAGGGCACTAATTGTCATCTTCAGGTCTCCACCCTCATCACCTTATGACATAACCACCTCCCAAAGTTGTCATCTCCTAATTATAATATAATTCTTCAATAAATCTTACTGTGGATTTATATGTCAATACTTGAATTTTTGGAAGGCAAGGACATACATACTGAGTCCATAGTATTGATTCTAGTAATCTAGACACTGACATTCTCTCCCTGTGACTCCAGCATGCAGTTGGAGCTGAGAACCACTATTATAGGTGACAAGGACAGTGGTGAGCAATGGAGAACTGATACTCTGGGAAGCTGGAGTGGGGGCAGCCTGGCAGGAAGACATGGGTTATGTTGTTCTAAGGATGTATTGATGTCTTCTCTGGAGATGATGTTTGATTTTAGCCTGAAATTGTGAAATTCTCGGTGCATGATGGACCCATGGGTGACCTTGCACCCTGCTTCCTGACAGTGACTTGCCTCTTGGATCTCATGGCACAGAAAGCCAGGAGACTGGGAGACAACAAGTCTTACAAATGATTGTTCCTCTATTCAGCAATGATGCTCTTTTCAGTAACTACTGGTGATGCTCCAGGAAGAACAACTTGACCAATGTCCTGAGCTTTTCCAGTAAAGATCTCCCTTAATCTTTAATTTCTTCCCTCTAAATTCACTCAACACCTGAGTTCACAAGAGGAAAATCCCCAACCTAACAAAGCTGAATTAATCCCAAAGCCATAGCAAGGCTCATCAACTCAGAGGGTGCCATGTCCTCCAGAAGCTAAAATTCACCCAGCAGCTTTTAATCAGAGTCCAGAGAGCTCCAGTATGTTAGAAATGACGTAACCACCGATGCAGAGAGCAAAACACTCATTTGTTCCTCATTTGTTTTCACTTCTGGTATCCATACTGAAGCCAGTCCAATACCTTCATGTTGTATAGGTAATCAGACCCGAGGTTTTTACCTTCATTTACAAGATCCCTCAAAATCTCACCAGACCCCTGCATGGGTCTCTAGCTCATCATGATGTACTCCTCCCCATCCTCCTCCCTTGAAATCCACTTCCTATTTACTCTTTGACCCATGTTTTGACTGCCTAATTTCTAACCACTGTTGATACCTCTGTTTAGCTATTCCTTCTTTTGGGAAGCTTCCTCTCCAACTGTGGAGGGGAGCCAACTGACCATGGTGGAAGATGATGATGGCCTTGGTGGTGGGTGTGGTGTAGTGACATGCATCAGAGGGGCTCAGAACACTGGTCAAGTTGTTTTCCTAAATTATACATAGTGCTGTAAACCAGTGTTACCTCCAAAATTGTATCAAGGAATCCTCCTGTTGTGCAAAGAGGGTCCTGGGATGCTGTATTTGGGACACTGGCAGACAGTTTTGTGGGTCTGACACAAACCTCCTGTAAGGAACTTTGCCTGTCTCTTCCACTTGGTATCCTTGACACCAAACCTTGCTCCTGGCTACCAGCAGGCAGCAAAAAATATTGAATCATGTTAGAATGCCCCTAGGTACTCTGCAGGGATCACTGACTGACTGGAATGGGAGAAAATACTCAAGTACCACCATATGATTTTATTCAAAACTATTCTTCAGCCCGTAGAAATGGACGAAAGAAAAAGCAAAATCAGTACTCATTGGTGAAATGGTAAATCTTCAGAATAAACAGATTGGCCCAACACTGAGGAGCCTTTCCTCTCTGGCATAAGCCAGGCTGCTGTGGTCTAGTGAGGGGTGTAGGCAGTGCCACACGGTGCTTCATTTAAAATTCAGAAGCAGAAGAACATTAAGTAAAACTTCCTCACTATATTTGCTATAGCAACACCCCAGAAATCTTGAGGAAAAAAAGTTCACACATAATAACATGAAAGGCAAAGGCTGGATTCTTTTTTAAAGAAATGACAGAAAAATAATAGAAATGAAAAATGACCCGCTATACTAAATCCTTGGAGAATGGCCTTTATCATTCATTAAAACTATTGTGGGGTTTGTGCACAGACTTTTAAAGCCTGACTAAAATATTTAGCTTTTCATTTTTTTTTTCCCTGTGCGGTACCAAAAAGAGCGTGTGTCAACTGGAAACTGGATTCAAATGAAACATCAAACAATGAGTTATGCCTGTCTCAAACACTGTGGTCATTGTCATTTATTAAAATATCAAATTAGCTACTTCAGAATTTAAAGTAACTATTCTGAAATAAACCATGCTATCCATGCAGAGGGAGTGCTTTTTTATACAGAAAAATAAAAGGATATCTTTTCTTATTTAAAGGGAAAATGCCAAATTTCCAATAAATGGAACTGAAAACTGATATATAATATTTAAAATGATTTATATAGGCTTTTCTTAAGGCATGCACATTTTTAGATAAAGTTAATGCTTATTCTACCTCTCTTCTTGACTCTTCCAGAACATAAATGATAACATTACACTATATACTTAATGAATACTAAATTATACATTCAACTACTGGAAATGGGAATCAATCTCCAAAATGCTCTAGCAATGTGACTTGATTGGTGAATATTTCCTTTAAATAAAATATTTTGCTTCTCTGAAGCTTTGTGAGTTGATAGATGTAAAGACCATTTAGTTGAGATCTTGACGTCCAACCCTCTAGATCAGATTATTTGCCTCCTGCCCATCACCCATGTACAAAGTGAGGACCTGCATATCTAAAACATGTGGGAACTTGTAAAGTTCCAATTCTTTTGGATCCAATTTCTGCACTTATCTTTGATGGAGGTGTGGGTTGTAAAGTTTCCACCCAAACTAAATAGCAACAGCTAAAAATCAGAACTGTATTCTGAGAGAGAACTTAAGACTGGACACTGGGGAGATAGAAGTCAGTTCAAATCTATGTGGGGAGCTAGCAGATCATTTGCGATGACCTTTTGTTCAAGAGCCTAGGTAGAAAGTAAAGTCTGAGGCCAACATAAAGAGAAACCAAAATAACTGGAAGTGAAGAGCAGAGAGAGAACAGGGTCTGGCCTAGAGGAATTCCATGGTGGTGGCCGGCAAGCGTTGAAAGGATTAATATATGATCTGTGATTTACCTTAGAACATTTCATTGTAGAAGAGGTAATATTTTTCACTATTTTGGCTTTGATATTTACCAAAAAGAACCAAATGTAACCCAACTGACCTGTAATGAGGAACCAGCACAGGTACATGAGAACTGCTTAGTTCCTCGAAAGGGCCCAGACAGAATCTTCAACCAAGTTTCTTGGAAGAGAATTGACTCACTTTTCCCCTATATAATTTTTTATTAACTTAGGCTTTTTCATTGTAAACTAGAAAAATATAAAGGAGTTCATATAAATATATAGCTCAGTAAATTATCAGGAAGTCTTTAACAACCACTCTCTAGTCTCTGCTTCTCACAGTTTACTGTTTTTGATATCTCATATACACTGAGTCATGAAATTTGCCTTTCTGTGACTGGTTTATTTCACTTAGCATGCTATCACCCAAGTCCAGCTATGTCTTCCCATATGGTAGACTTTGCTCCTTTTTGAAAGCTGGTTAACATTCCATTGTATTTATCTACCACATTTTTCTTGATCCATTCATAAAGCTAGAGTTTAATTTGAATACTACTATTTTTTTAACTTTATATGCATGAAATATGCAGGATGCATTATTTTGGGTCAGATTCTTTGGCCTCTTTGACTCAGTATTTCTTAATTATATAATCTGAATATGAGTTAGTTGTCAAATACTTTCCTCACTATAGGGCTAGTCTTTTTACTATACTTGTAGTGACTTTTGTAATTTTTAAATTTTAATTGTTTATTCTTAAATCTTAAGATAATATTTTCTTTTGAGCAACTATGTATGCATATATATGTTCTATTGAAAAATTGGGGAACTTATTTGACTTTACAAAATGATTTGAGAATGAATAATAATTGTCTTTCAACAGTTCAATCGAATAGGTCCCCTCCACTTATCCATGCTTTAAAATTTCCCAGTAATTCTGTTAGTTTATCCAGTAAATGTTTTACATGTGTTTCAAGCTTGTATTATCTATAGTATTTTACACTTAGAGTCTATAATATATTCTCTATTGGGGAATAATTATATAATTAGAATATTACCATTCTAAGTTGTTCTCTAGACAAAATACACTGACAGTTGAAAATAATGTAGTTAAATTTAAAAATATTATTGAAATTCACTATAATATTTCATGTATGAGGTAAATCCAAATGTGCTCAGAGTGGGCTCAGACAAATCTGAGCAGGAATGGACTTACTCTCAGAATGAAAGAACTTTTGGAAATATGCAAGCACAACTGTTTGTCTTTTCCTTAGTGAGTTGTAGGAATTCTATATTCTGAACATAGTGTGTATCTTCTACTTTGTGGCTTCCCTTTTCATTTTCTCAAATGTGCCTTTTGATGAACACAAGCTCCGACTTTTCCATAATTCAAATTATCTTCTGTTGCATTCTGTTTAAGAGATTTCAAAATATAGTACCTTCTACAAATGTTATTGCTGGGCTTTCACTTTAGGTCATCTGTCTAGAATGGATTTTTCCTATGATATGAAATGGAGGTCATATTTCTTTCTCTTTCTTTTTAATTACTATGTGAAAATCAGTTGACCTATCACCAGTTATTGGAAAGATAATCCTCCATTCTTGTGTGGTGCCAACTATGTAAAAACTCAAGTGACCATAAGCCAGTGAACTGCTTCAGACCTGTGTTCTGTCCCATCATCTTCTTTCTCGTTGAAGTAACTCCCCTGTCTTTAGCAGCTTTCTTTAAGTTTCAATGTCTGGGAGAGTAAGTCTCCCAATCTGGTTCTTCTTCAAGCTTTCTTGACTACTTGTGAACATCAACATTTACAAGTAAAATTTTAAAACAGTGTGTTAATTTCCTTAAAAGATATAAGAGAAACAATGTTAGAGTTTGGATTGGGATTGCTTTGTGTCTTCTTTCTTTTTATGAGTTTTCTTCATGTGTTGCTCTTTTAGGAAAGAACAAGTTAACTTTTATCACCAGATTTGAGGAGGAAAACATATATTTTCCAGAATCTTGAGGACCAAACAGCAATGATGCATGAAAATCCAGTGATCTCTTATTTTAAATATTTACTTTCAGCAAAATAGTTTATTTGTAAAGATAATATCTCAGCTTTGAAAAGGTTTCTCATAAACTGTTTAAATAGTTTTCCTACAACAAACAAGACACTATTATTCACAACAGCAGGACATTTTGAATTGCTGTAAAACATGGGGAAAAACAATCCAGGCTCCATTAAATCAAGTCTGATTCCTGGGCAGAGGAAAGAGGATTGTACAATAATATGTGTTTCAGTTTTTATCCATGTCAACACACATAAGCCAAAATCATGTTATTTGTATGTATTTATTAAATACATTTATTTAAATTTTTGAAAATGATGTTCATAAAATTATGTAATATAATTGTGGTGTATAGATATCATTGAATTATAAAGAGAATGAATGGGATTCTTGCAAGTCATGAAAGATTTGCAGACCTCTGTTTCTCACCTGTAAGGTAGGAAGATTGGGATGGTGTTTCAAGTCCTTTCTAAAACCAACATCTTATTTTTCCAGCTATCTTATATCTTTTTTTTAAAAACAGCACCAAACAGGTCAAAAACAGCACCACTATTATACCAGTCATATACTATATGACTGGTACCATATTTTACCAGTCAACTTTTGGCCTTTTATGATTTTAAAGATTTGTATACTTCAAAAGTTTTGAATATTTAAAATCTTATGTGAATCATCAAAAAGCTTTTGCCACATGAAAACTCTATAAACTATAAAAGGTATAAATAAATAGTAGAATAATACAAGATTTCAGGTATAAGTGAAAATATTATGGGGCTATATGTATTACATGGTGACTGTAAATAACAATACTGTGTTATATATTTAAAAGTTACTGAAAGAGTAGATCTTAAACATTCTTACCATGCACACACACACACACACACACACACACACACAAAAGGTAACTTTGTGAGATGATGGATGTATTAACAAACCTTATTGTGATCATCATTTTGTAATATATAGAGCATATCAACTCACCACATTGTTCATATTAAATTTCATGGTGCTGTATGTCAATTATATTTCAATAAAACTGGGAAAATCTACCAATGTTGGGACTGAACAGATGAATTTTATGTAATATGACATGTAGTCTTGAGGGTCACTAGAAGTACTGGTAGATACAAGTTCCGTGTTCATGCTCTAGTGAAATCAAAATGCACAGTTAACAAGACTAAAAACACCCCTGAAATCTTGCCCCCAACTCATTTGTATAAGGAGCTGTGTATTTTGCTTTCCAAATGGGAATCATCAACTATATTTAATAAGACCCAACCCATTTCCCCAAATTGTTTTTAATTTTGGCTTCCTCTAGGTATCTGGATATGAATATTACATACTTTTTTGCTTTTCTTGTTCCTCACTCCCGAGTTTGCTTATATATTAGTTATAACTGTGGCAAAAGGCTGTATTTCCAGATAAATTAACCCCCATTATTCAGGCCACTGAGTGCAAGGTCAAAACAGGGATCACCAATTAAATGGAGATTAACTGCTAATTGAGTTACAGCTCTACTTTTGGTATGAAAAGATGGACTAAGGCCAACCAATCATTCTTAAATGTCATGGAGACCACTTTTGTTCATGACCAAGGACTCTGACTTCATGCAAATGTCTGCTTATGATTAAATGATCCACCTATTTGTCCTTCTGGATTGGGGTCCTAGAAATGGGTCAAGCAATGATGCACAACACTTGGCTCTCCAGAGATCTAGGCGTGTTTTACTCCTACAAAAGTCATAGGTACCCCCAAAACGAGGGTATGGATGGCAACAGAAGGGAGCAACCAAGCATCAGTTTCACTCTTCCACATAATTTTAAAACAAAATTGCGTATTCTACCTTAAGATATTTTTTCTTAAAAAAAAAAAAGTATATAACTGACTCCTGGATATTAGGGTTCAATATTTTTAGAACTGAGAAAAGAAGTCTTAGATATTAAACAATGACATAAGACCAGAGATGGCAGAAAGAGTGAATTTTTACTCCTTTAATTTCCATGGGATATGCAATAGAAAAAAAGCAAGAAGAATGATAATAGATGTTTATGTTCATGCATAAACCTTTGGGAAAAAATTCACTTGTCATTGAGTGAGGTTTGAATAATAAGTTGATTGCCAGTGTAGCCTGATGGCAATATGTAGTACCACATACCAGTTTGTCAATTCCATAGATCAAGAGAAAAGTGTGTTGTTCATTTTGCAATTTTGATTTTTTTGGATTACATCATTTTAATATAATCTGTCAGTTTACTTCATTGGAAGACTTTTAGGAATCTCTTCTAGTTGCAAAATTATCCTAATTGCATTAGGGTAACTTATTTTATTTAAAAATAATGATTTGTATTTTCTGTTAAGTATTATGTGATAATTCACCAAATCTCTTTCATCAGGACTATTTAGCTTCTACTTAGGAAAAGCAAATTTTTGTTGAAATAAAATAAGATCTTGTTAATTATTTTGTGCCTTACAAAATATAAACAATAATAAGAGTATATATATCATATATCATTGTACATACACACCAAACACACACACACACACACACACTAAATTGTCTTCCATTGCTCCACATAAATGAATTTCCCTCCTGCTTACTCAGAAGTCATTGTATAGGTTTGCGGATGAGAAATCAATTCTAAGCTCAGTCTCCCCAAAAGTAGAGGTCGGGAGAATAAGTGTCATTGTAGACAGAAGAAAGACTTAAATACTCAGTTTATAGAAAGGCATTTTGTTGGACCAGAGGTGAGTACTTCATCTGTTTCTTTTAGGGTCTGCATACTAGATCAGCAAATTGAGGGAAGTTGTAGAGGAAAACCAGGGTGATTTACTAGATTTACGCTGCGCTGGTGCTTGGCTATGAAAGGGAATCTCTCAGCCAAGTTCTGCTGACTGGATGGACCTGGATCTAAAAGAAGCTACCATTTGTTAATTCTCAAAAGGTCTGTCTTCTCTCAGGAGGGCACAATAGGGCTGGCCATGATGTGGGCTATGGCCTGGGCAGCCTATTAAGCTGGACTACTTTTTGTCCTGTGGATCCACTTGAGGTCCATATTGAAAATGTGAGCGATAGCTCCAGCTGACCTCCCACCTACATATATACAAGTACCATTTCAAAGTAGTAACTGAAGGGTATTGAAAAATATCTAAAGGGAAGAATGGTATGTACTAGATGACCTCAAAGATGCAAGTGTCCCTTTGAAACTTGTTCTTACACAACTGCACCTTCTGAATGAGGTTCCATTAGTCTTCCGCTGGAACATACCCCATGGCATCCATGGACCAAACTGCATTCTGTGGTCTCATTATTCAAAGTGTGGTTCTCAGATGAGTAGCCTCTGGTGGCTTGCTAATAAACTGAATCTCAGCCCTGTTCCAGATCCACTGAGCCAGAATCTTCTCTTTAACAAGCTCTGAGTTCTTCTGTCTTCATCTTAGCGTGTGAGGAACATAGTTCTTTTGGTCACTGGTGCTCTCTCTGGTGCTAATAAGGGCTCAAGAAAAAAACATGGCTTCGGGGGTTACAACATGACTACAGCTCTGCCACGGACCAGTTGTGTTGTGCAAGGTTAGGCAAAGGCTTTAATCTTCACAAACCTCAGAGAAGATTTGCAAAATGCAAAATGGATATGATCATAGACCTATTGCAACTGTGATGTTTACATTAGATAATGCTGTAAGGAAAGTGGATTACTCAGGTTCTTTTTCACCTCCCTTCGCCCAACCTCTGTGGCTGGCCCCAGTGGCTCTGCTTTCCTCCAAGGTTTCATTGCCCACACATGATAACTTGTTCATGCAAAAAGTGGTTGGAGCGTGGACACAGGGCATGCACACCTGGATTTGCAGATACCCAGGTCACAAGGTCAGAGAGCATGGGTGCACTCATATGTAAATATGGACACCAAGAAGAGTCTGCAGACAAGGTCATGGTGGAGAGAGGGGATCTTGGGGGCTGTGAGGCTCTGCTGCTTCCAGCCTCCTGGCCTCCCTCCCTATTGACTGGTCTGCCTATGTGTACCTGTTCCCTGCTTCAGCATTAAAGACTTATTAAATCTAATGAGGGCTCCAAAGTTCTCTTGTCTGCCCAAATCAACAGTGAACTTGCCCTCCTGGAATGCTTGACACTACAAATGCTCATCAGAAATGAGCGTTCAGTAAGTGCTCAAGAAGTCTGTCATTGTTATTATCACTGTACTTACTAGCCAGGGACTAAAGTGGTAGGAATATATAAAATTATGAAACGGACTTCCTGATGTTTTTTAGTTTTTGTTTTGCTAGATCTGTTTCTTAAAGAGATGAGCGATAAAACTGAAATGTAGATAGTCTGTGTATTGGTTGATCACAAAACTTGGAATAGTTGTGAAACTGCTCACCTTTTGGTAGTAGTTTGGGAAGCAAAAGAATATGAAGGGATGGAGGGATGCTTGTCACAACTGGGAGAGGAAAGCAGGCAGAGCCTCTGGACGCACTGCAAAGGAGAGAGAATATGAGACATGAATGGGAAGGCTCTGGTCTGATAGTCACAGAAAGTTCTTTGAAATTCCTTGATTCCTTTTGCAAACTGCAGTGCATCTTAATGGTTCTTCCACTGAGAGCTGAATCTAAGCCATGAAATGAATTCTGCATTAGTTTGTCTACAAGGAGTGGGAGTCCAAGCTCCCCTTCAGTTTTATCGAATCATGTGGGTTAAGAAACACCTGAGCATGTATGATGGTAGAGAGGCATGATCAAAACTTATTTGCATGTGAGATTAAAGAAAAGACATATATTTGTCTCAAATGCATTTCAACTGAAGAGGGAGCCTCCCAGGCCAGGGCCAATAGAGTGGTCTGAAATGGAGGGAGGTAAACAGGTGAAAAAAACCTGAAAATTCTGTAATACTACATTGTGAGATACTTGGGAAATATACATGTATACTTTGCTTGGTGTAGGCCCCTCAAGAGTCCATCTCTCTTGTGGTGAGAGTGGGGAGGTTCAGTCAGTGTGTGTTAGACAAACTCCAATCACAGGGAAATCCAACACTGGCACTTCTCCCTCCATCCAGACCATGCAGTTCTCAGTTGCCATGTGGCAGCTTGGGAGCTCATGCACAAATCCCTGGGGAAACTCTCCCATGTGTTTGGGGGGGGGGCAAATATTCTAAATTAGGGGGCTGGGCTTTGGTTCTGCAGCAGAAATTAATACCTTCAGAAAAGTCAAAAGCCAAGTTGTAGGTCTCTTAATGGCATAAAATAGCGTAAGTGTTAACAAATACCTACAGGAGTCCAGTAAGTAGCACAAAGCACATCTCCCTAAGCCCCTCTGCATTCTGAGTCAGCCTTGCTGTGCTCATGGGGGACCCTTCAGGTGCCTTTCCCTCACTTTCCTTTTCTACCTGACGTTCCTCCTCCCATTATCCCATTGTAAAACCATCCCAGTCCAGGCAGGTTCATAGTTGATTCAAGCAAATGTGAAGAGGAATCTTGAAACCTTAGGTATAGCTGATATGCCTTTAATGTTGAATCAGGGTCCTGGATACATAGGCCAGAAGGCAGGCAGCAACCAAACCTCCTAGTCCCTGTGAGCCCCATAATCTCCCTTGTGATCTCTCTCATGCTCTCTGGCTTTTTGACCTGGGTGTCCATAATCATAGGTGCACATGCCCCATGTTCATGTTTCCAAGTGCTTTTTACAATAACATGACATCACATGGGGATAATGAAACCTGAGAGGAAAACAAAGTCACAGGTGGAGGTCACAGAGACTTACAGTGGAAGGCTAAAAAGAGGCTGAGTTACTCCATGTTCCTTACATTCCCACCTGAAGTCTGTGTAGATAGATTTCACACCTGGCTCCATTCTGATGCAGGAATTAGTCACATCAAGTGCTTTAGATTCTTTATAATGGTATTTCCACTGTATGGGAATGACCTGGCAATTTTGTTAACATGCACATTTTGATTCAATAGGTCTTAGGTGGAATCTGTATTTTTATTTATTTATTTTATTTTTTATTTTTATTTTTTTTAGATATTTCACATCAATTTAATCTCCATTTAATCTCCAGGGTGTCACCAACCACCTCCCCTCCCTGATCACTCCAGCTGGTTCCCACCCTCCCCTTGTGTATTTTCATTTGATTGTCTGTATATTAGTGAAACCATTTGGTTTCTGTCATTTTCTTTCTGACTCGTTTCTGCTAGTATGATTTCTTCTAGGTACATCCAAGTTTCAAAAAATTTATCAAATTTGTCATTTTTAATTGATGAGTAATACTCCATTGTGTATATATACCACATCTTTTTCATCCATTCATCTGTTTTGGGACATTTGGGTTTTTTCCATGTCCTTGAAATTATGAACAGTGCTGCAATGATCATCCGGGCCCATGTGTCCTTTTGTACCCACATTGAGGTCTCCTTTGGATAGATTCCCAGAACAGCGATTGCTGGGACAAATGGTAGTTCCATTTTCACTAGTTTGAGGGTCCTCCACACTGCTTTCCATAGTGGCTGGACAAGTTTACATTCCCACCAGCAGTGTAGGAGTGTTCCTTTCTCTCCACATCCATGCCAGCACTTATTGTTGCCTGTTTTTTTGATGTGGGCCATTCTTACTGATGTAAAGTGGTATCTCATTGTGGTTTTGATTTGCATTTCTCTGATTGCCAGTGATGTTGAACAATTTTTCATGTGCCTGTTGGTCATTTGTATTTCTTCTTTGGAGAAGTGACTTTTTAGTTCTCCCCATTTTTTGATTGGGCTTCTTGTTTTGTTTTTGTTTATTAAACCCTTATTGCTCTTGTGGAGGGCAAAATTTTTTCCCATTTGGTTGGACATCTTTTAGTTTTTTCTGTTGTCTCTTTTGTTGTACAGAAACTTTTTAGTTTGATGTAGTCCCATCTGTTTATATTTTCCTTCGGTTTTTTGCCATCTGCAGATGTTTCCAAAAAGGGATTTCTGATTTGTATTTCATGGAGGGTTTTGCCCAGGTTTTCCTCTATGTATGTTATGGTTTCATGTCTGACCTCTAAGTTCTTTATCCATTTTGAGTTGGTTTTTGTACATGGTGTGTGGATGTTGTCTTGGTCCATTTTTTTGTAGGTCTTAGTCCAATTTTCCCAACATAATTTATTGAAGAGGTAATCTTTGCTCCAATATGAGTTTTTCCCTCCTTTGTCAAAGATAAGTTGACTATATATGTGTGTGGTTTTATTTCCAGGCTCTCAATTCTGTTCCATTGGTCTGATTGTTGTTGTACCAGTACCATGCTGTTTTAATTTTTATGGCTTTGTAGTATAACTTGAAGTCTGGAATAGTTAGGCCTTCATTCTCTCTTTTTTTGGCCAGGAGGTTTTTTGATATTCAAGGTCTTTTGTTATTCCATATGAATTTCTGTATAGTTTTTGTTCTATTTCTTTAAAGAATGTCATTGGAATTTTTATGGGGATTGCATTGAATCTGTAGATTGCTTTTGGTAGAATGGCCATTTTGATAATGTTAATTTTTCTGATCCATAAGCAAGGAATGTCTTTCCATTTCCTTATGTCTTCTTCTATCTCTTTTAGCAGCGTTTTAAAGTTTTCTTTGTATAGTTCTTTCACATGCCTTGTTAGGTTTATTCCCAGGTATTTAATTGTTTTTGGTGCTGTGGTAAATGGGATGGCTTTTTTAATTTCTTCTGCTGCTTGACTTTTTGCATATAGGAAGGCTACTGACTTCTGTGTGCTTATTTTGTAACCAGCTACCTTACTGAACTGGTTTATTGTTTCAAGAAGTTTTTCTGTAGATTTTTTGGTGTTCTCTACATAAAGAATCATATCATCTGCATATAATGATAGCTTCAGTTCCTCTTCTCCTATTTGTATCCATTTTATATCTTTCTCTCACCTAATTGCCCTGGCTAGAACTTCTAGTACAATGTTAAAAAATAGTGGAGAGAGTGGGCATAGTCTGGTTCCAGATCTTAATTGGAATGGTTTTAGTTGGTTCTGCATTTTTAACAAGCATCCATGTGATGCAAATGTTGCTCACCTGTATTCCATGCTTTGAGCAAAAGATTAAAAACACAAGAAAAATTTTCTCTCGATGACATGGATGAGTAGTCTGAACTTCAAATTACCAGTGTTGGAAAGGAAGAAAGTGGGAGTGAAGAAGATGAGCTTACCATCTGCTATGTGCAGGGAGACACTGACTAACCATGCATTCCTCCCAGATCTCCCATCAGAATAATGACCGAACCCACGGTGGGGTGGGCGAAGGAGGCTGTCTTGGTTTTTGCCTGGTTGCTGTGCTTCTATACTTCTCCTAGGAATAATTCATCTGCTGATCTCCTAGTCCTCTCAAGGGAGCTCCTGTCAGCTTAATTAGTCTAATCAAGCCAACATGCAAATAACAAGGATTCATTTTCCATGTTTGCAATTGTTGCAATTTTAATATTTGAAATAAAGTCTTCACCAACTGTTTTTCCATTAGTTTATTATTTCTGCTAGGCACCATTATTTCTGAAAGCACCGTTTATTCCATTGCTAAATGTATGACTTCTGTTTAGTATAAAAATACACTCAAAAAAGACAAATAAAAATAACTGCAATAAAAGACCCATTAATGGCCAAATAAGCCCTCTTGGTTTTATGTGTCAACATGGTCTCTGGTCATTTCTTAGAGCTCTCTCTCTCTCTCCCTTTCTTTCTCAATATTTCCTCTGTCTCATCATAAAAATGTTACCCCCAAAGCAATGATGATTGAAAGTCTGTCTGCTCGCTACCTTCTTGGGCTCATTCTGTTTAGCCACACAATACTTCACTTGTTTGACTTGCTCACATTTAAGTTTTTTCCACATAGGGCATGTGGCAAAATGGGAGGAGCCCCAGAACTGGGGAAATAAGATTATGGGATACTTTCTGTCTTTTAATTTTTATGCAAACACTTGAGTATAAGGAGAACAGAGACATTTCATTGATAATAGAGATTTAAAAGCTAACAAAGTGAGAAAAGAAAATTGGCTTAACTCTTTAGAAGTACTATTGATTATAGTAATTTAAGTTCAATTACCAGGCAGCTCCATAATAAATAGGCTTGCACTTATGTATGTGTGCATTTATCATTAAATGTTAGCTCTCAGTGCACATTTTGATTCCCATGGTCGGTTATGTACAAGTCATGAACTCAGTGAGATTCTCACCACAAGAGACACATTTTAGAAGCACTATGTCCTACTTCTTATGACTGTCCTTTCAATTATTCATGCTTCTTGGATTGATGATTATTGTCCTGTTGCCCTTCGAAATACGGCCTGAACGACCGCATCATATCCCATTTCCTCGTGCAGCTCTACCAAAGTTTTGTTGCTCCCTTTCTACAGCTGGATCCTTGGGGACTTTGCACAGGGCTTCCTTCTCTCAGAATGTTCCCTCCATTCCTGACTTCCTGATTATTAATCCTCCAGGTTTGCCTACAGCTGCCCTTCCCTCCCTTTCACCCCCAAAACTCCATTAGAGTCTTGTCTTAGTTTCACACTTGATAATTCCTCTATCTTAAAAAAGTCTATCTGTTGGCATGACTTGTTAACCTACCTTGCCCTCTGGATCTTCTCAAGGTACTTGAGAAAAAGGAACGACTTTCATTCATTGTGATATCCTTGGTGCTGAGTTTATATTTTGTGAAACAATCTCTGGCATACACAAAATAGGAAAATAGTAACAAAATAAGCACCTATATAGCCACAATAGTGCATGGCACTTCCCACCCCCAATGAAAAATATATGTAGAATAAGTAAGTGAATGAGCAAAGTCCTTTTCTCTTGTTTAACACACAACTTCTTCCGCCACAGACACAAAACCAGACTGGCCTCCACTAGCCATTTTTCAGACTGCCTGGACTAATGTTAAACACTGATGGTGATCCATGTTTTTTGTTTTTGTTTTTTTTTTCTTTGTCAGCCAGTATCTGTCAGCTGTATCTATTGCCTTCTTTTCACTGGCATAATAAAATCATCTACTGTTGTTTCACTATGAGTTTTTGAGTGTAAGAACCAATTAAAGTTCTTTGTATTTTAAAATACCAAGGTAGATGGAAATACTATGAAATATATGAAGACATAGAGTTAATTTTATAATTAAAGAACAGTCAGCTAAAAGCTCATGGGTCCATAATTTTATTTTCTTTCATTGATATTCTGGTAAAGCAGTGCTGTAGTGCTCAGTCTATAATATGGTCCCAGTCAATGTGAGCTACTAGCTTTATAATCTTTTTCCTTAATCTTCTTCCCCAAACTACTCCTTTCCCTTTAAGCATCAACCTCAAGAAAACAGACATTAGACTCTAAAGAGCCCTAATATTTAATTGTCTTCTGAGAAAGCGATGGAGACCTCTTCCTCCTGTTTGCATTAAGCGCCAATCCTCCTTTAGTTGCAACTCAGTTCAGTGACTGGACACGACTTCTCTGTATCCAGAACTATATGAGGCTAATTAAGTACAGCAATAGGGTGATAATAAAAGTCTGTGGTGCTGTCAGTGCTTAAGCAGCTTCAGAGTCTTTCTGTAATTATTCCCTTAGGGACTAGTGCTAAGTGTTCCCATAAACCCATGTTCTTACCACTGATTTTCCTGCCCTTAAATCTGTCTCACACTCCATCTCTGATGTGCTTGTTCTCTCTGGTTCCACAATAGAAAGCTTGTACCACTGGGAATGTACATTCACAGCCTGTATAGTAATGTCCACAAAGGAATAAAGAAGAACCTAAAATATACAGACAGTGCATACATGCACTATTAAAGAAAATTTACAAAATGGAACCCTGTTTCATGAATTAACAAAAACCACAGCAGACTCCAAGAAGCCTAGGACAGCGTGTTATACCACCATGGAACAGTTACATTCACTTTGTTCTGCAGCCAATTTGAAAATCAAATATCTATTGAAAGTTAAGACTTTCACTTAAATTCATCAGCAAATAAATAATAAATCAGGCCTGGAATTTGCTTCTCTAATTTCTCCTGCTGTGGTTAGCTGTTGTGGAGGGAGCCAGATGGGAATTAACTTCACCAACTATTTTGTAATACCTTTGCACAGTGAGGTGAATTAAGGACATAACTTTAATTCGGGTGTTAGATTCCTTTGTGGACCTTGTGAGTCCTTTAAAATTGTACAAATATCAGAGTCCATTTGCATGCGTACAAAATCAGATCAGCTGTAGTAGGAAAAGAACATTAGGTTTTTACTTGGTAGGCGTCTGCAAGCACTTACTGAATTTATGCATACTGCAGCTCCTAGTTTATATGCACAGAAGGGACGATGGAACCAGCGTGGGGATGATGTACATACAAATCGGTCATTTATATGAGATATTTGTAATTCAGAGACTGCTTCTTTATAGGTTATCCTTTGTGTGTTGATGGAATGTGAGTTTTGTGGATGCTCCTTCATAGCAGACAAGATGGCATTTGGAAAAAAATAGCCCAGTAGGGATTATGCATCTCAGAAGAGGAGACGATTAATGGAGAAAGTAGGGAAAGTGAACCTAAAGGGAAAAATAGAGAAGAGGAAATGATTCATTCAGCCCAAAGTAAAAGCTGTAGTGGTAGAATCATAATGAGTAAATGGTAGGTGAATCTGTGCACTGTGGTTTGGTTAAAGATCAAGCAGTGGAATGTCATAGAGCTTGATACTGGTTGGAGTTTAGAGAAGAATAGGAAAGGTTACAAACAGAGAATGCAAGAGAAATAATCACTCAAGTTTAAAGGGCAGGTGTATGTCTGGGGCAGAGTCATCAGGTTTTGATAAATCCTCTCAAAAATGTCATCAAGAACTGGGGCAAAGAAAAACTACTCATCAGCCTGGAGTGGGGCTATTTAGACCAGAATGAACCAGAATTCTATCTAGGAGGCATAAGGAAACTGTGTGTTTCTCACCATTCCCACCCAGCAGGCACATGAGCAGCTTGAGAGAACAGGAAAACGTGCCACCCCAGGGTGCTTGTCGGGATACACTGAAAAGCACTGGTCTTCTGCCTATAACAAGTTCAGAGCAAACTAGGAGACACCTAAGGATGTAATAATCTCAATGCAATGTAAGCACACACTATATATATGTGTGTGAAGAGCATGTACCCACTACCTTTCTGGTTTCTAATCAGAAATACCCATCCTCTTCCCAAAGAGGAAATCATTGCATATTAAACCTTTCTGGTTGAAGGGAAACCCATCTGACTCACTGTTTTCCCGGTCATATTTATAGTTTTCATTTGTGATTATGGAGTAAGAAGCCCCTTGTCTTGTAAAGGACTTTGAATATCTTTACATGGGAAGTTGGGTGACTAGGAACCATCTGTACATGGCAAGTTGGGGGAAGTAAGAAAGTAACAAGGACCTGGCAGTTTGGCCTTCATGCTACCTCTACAATCCCACCCTGTTTTTCAGGTAGCCTTTAGTCCACCTGGTTCCTTGTTCGCCATACTCCAGAGTTGGTTTGAAATCTTCTCCCTCACTTGTGTCAGTGGCCTTTAATCCCAGCCCCAGCCCAGCTCCATGGGCAAGTCCAAATCCTTGACTGAGCCAATCATGCTGTTCCTCATCCTCTTGTTTAGGATATAGCTGGGGTCAGCTGTGACTAATGAGCTGTGAGGAACCTGGGACACTTGAGAAAGGGCTTGGTCCCTCTTCCTCTGGAGGTGATTAATTTTGTCTGTGCAGACCCATGGAGTGGCAGTGGCCATCTTCAACCCCAGAAGCACTGTTCAGAAGATAAGGATGGTGAGCCCAGCTTGACAGATAAAAGATCTAGATCCTTAGCATGTTCAGAACAATGAATTTAGCAAACTTGGGCCTTGTGTGTGTGTGTGTGTGTGTGTGTGTGTGTGTGTGTGTGTGAAACTAAACTCCCTTACAACTGAATCCACTTTCATTAGGTTTTGGTTCTGTTCCTGCATCCAAAAGCAGTTTGACTGAGAAAGAAGGTATAGCCTAGAAGTGCCTTTGAAGATTATTCTCTCAGTCATATGGATGCTGGTGAGGTTATGTAGGAGCCATGGTTGTTTCCTCTGCTTTTCACTCCAGATTATTCCTATAGTTCCTTGAAATGGTTAAAGGCTTAGCTTAAAGCTCTTCAACTATGCCAAAGATTTGTTGCCTATCAGGTTTTATTTGATGAACCTGGGAAACAAGAACCAAGTTGTGTGAACACTATCTTTTCCTTGATCTGCTTCTTGCTAATACCCTTTACTTTCCATCCACCTGGATTCATACTAAAGATGTGGGGTTCCTTACCATGGTTGTTCCCTATCCTTTCCATCTAGGGATCCCTCTATCCAGACTGCTGCAACATGGCTCCATTCTCAGACAGCTCATCAGCAGTCAGAACACTCAGGAAAATGGAAAAGGATATAAGTGCACCTGCTTGAAACACCACAAAAAGGTGAGAGGAAAGGGATAGACTCATGTAGAGAGATCTGATATAGGAGATGAGTGGAACTGATAGCCAGGAAGGATGTCACCATGGGAAGCTCATATTTGATGGGGCACAATTCAGAGCCTTCATTGTGGTGATTAAAGCATATTAAGGAAAAAGGTCAATATTTTCCTACTTTTAGCTACCAGAGCACTAACAAAGTGAGACAAGAAAAACTTTTATTTGGCAATATAAAAGTAATGAAAATTATATTAATTTAGACATATAATATAATTATAATTTAATTAATTATATTAATTTGTGCCTAATTGCCCTGTTACACTACCATGACTAAGCACATATTAAATATGGTGTAAGTTTTCTTCGATAACCTATATCCCCAACCTTCCTGGGGTCACCTGAATTATTGTCATGAGCAAGAACACAATATGTGAAGACAACAACTTACAAAGTTGGAGAGGCTCCTGCCAATAACTTACCTACCTGCTCCCCAACATTTTTCATGTTCCTTCATAATGCTCTGTAGAACTTGAGTTTTGAACTGTTATTACCTATAGATATGTATAAATCTCAAGAATGCATTTTTTATTATGCCTAATAGTTTTTCCTACTGCTTCAAAGGATGCCAACTCTTTATTCGATAATCACTTAAATAGCACTTGCTAAATGTCAGGCATTTTTTTAAGTGCTTCACAAATGTTAAATCACGTCAGTTTAGAACAATCCCAGGAGATGGTGCAGCAGACACTGTTTCCTTCTTCTCCTTCTCCTCCTCCTCCTCTTCCTCCTCCTCCTCCTCCTCCTCCTCCCTGTTGACAGGAAGTCACAGTGGACAGTTCCAGGGGGACTCACCACCACCTGTCAAGACTAACATCCTGGTTTCTCCACATACATCAGCTCCGATGATCCTCAGTATGTCCGTGCCAGTTGCCCAGGGACCCATCTGTCATGGTCCCTTCATGCCCTTCTCTGCCTCCAGTTTCACTTGCCCCACAGTCCTTTGTACCTCCATGGATGGTTTCTCAAAAAAATTACTTGCACCCAAGTCCTTCTCTGCAGTTACACTCAAACTATGACTCTGAGTTCTATTATTAACCTCATTATAGATGAATAAACTGAGGCACAGAATAGTTTAATAGGTTGAGTTTATACAGTTAATAATCATGGGAGCCAAGTGCTGAATGCAATTCCTAACTGCTACCTACGCTGCCTATAAAAATCAAGCTCTGTACATCAATGAAGAAGTCCATCTCCCACTTATCCCTATTGTTCTCAAAAGCATAAATGGGAGGGAGGCTAACTAGTCACATCCATTAGCCAAAACTGGTACTTGGTTTCATCTTGTAAATAAAGTCTTACTGGGTCACAACCACCATTTGCTTATTGCCTTTGCACCTGAGTAGTGATAGAAACCACATGGCCTGAAAAGTTTAAACTGTTTACTAATCAACCCTTTACCAACAAGGTTGCTGACTCAATACAGTTTCTCTGGAAGTCATGATCTTTTCCAGCTGTCATCTTTTTAACACTATCAGTGGGACTCCCAGGACACAACTTTGAGTAACTTCAGGGATGCTGAATGTCTAATCAATAAGCAAATTTGTTGTGCTCTTCTGGATAAACCAGGGATCAGTCACTGAGCCAAGTGCTCAGCCTGTGGCTTACTCTTCGCCTAGCTGTCCATCAAAAGGCCTGTGACTATTTTTCTTTTCCAATATGTCATATTTTTGAAAGAGCCAAGTTATCTCTTTCCCATGAACACAGTTATAGTATGGGCCATACTAAAACAAGTGCGTTAAGCCCAAAGAAGTTTTCTGCCAGTGATGTAATCATGCAGAACAGTTTGACTAATTCCATGCAGAAAAGACAGATCTCATCTTATCTTTGATGATTCAATGGGAATATTCCAGTTAGGTAGAGTTGTTATACTACATGCTTATTTGAGAATTTCTGTGTCAATGGCAATTTTTGATAGGCCTGGTTCCATAATATTGGCTTTACACATTTGCATGGCAGTGTCAAAAGCACGTTTACAGACATTCACATCAAAGGCATCCATTTCCAATCCCAGGAAATCAAAAAGATAGCTCATCATGCACCATTTATACCAAACTGTTAATATGGAACTTCTTTCTTCCTTCAGGAAACCATAGTAACACTGTAAATCATTGAGGGTGTTGATACCTTTTAAACCACACTTTGATAATAATATCTGCCTTTCAAGTCAATGCTTTGAGAACATTCTGGAATGTACCTGTATTACTTCAGGCTGCTAAATCAAAGCAGCATAGACTGCTTGGTTCATAACAACAGAATTTTAGTTCTCACAGCTGAAAATGGAAGTCTGAGGCCAGGACCCTGCAATGTCAGATACTGGGGGATCCTCTGGTGGGTTGTAGTCTGTACCTCTTGTGACCTCACATGGCAGAAAACAGAGTAAGGAAACAAACTCTCTTAAGCCTTATGATCTCATCTACCCCCAATCATTTATTTATAAAACCCTACCTCTTATACCGTCCCATTTGGAGGTAGGGTTTCAGCAGAGTCATAGGTGGTGAGGGAGTCAAATCCAGTTCATAAACATAACTTTTGTAAAGCAGGGACAACTGTCACAGGGGATGAATGACAGTGGACCAAGAAATGAACTCTTTCAAAGCCCACTTTTCCTTTTTGGTCAGACTCACATAGTAACTATTTATATACTTTAGACTTACAATTTCTTGAGATAGCATAATAATTCTTATTCTAAACTCCCTTATATTCTCTGAAGTTTTTTGTAAGTTCAATAGGTTGAAGCAAGGGACTGCACACAGATAACCTTTGCAATGCCTGGGGACAATTCATCACAGTGTACATCTCATTGCCTTGTCCCAGCTCAACCACAATTTTAAGCGGTCATTTATGGACCTCACTGCCTCCCATCATGCTGGGAATCACGTATATCTTCTCAAATTTCAGCAACAATAAATTGGTGAAGAAAAATTGCCAGTTCAAATAAACAAATCCTTCAGAATGAGGTCTTCTCTCTCCAGTGCCTAAGAGAGCATGCATTATCCTGAAGTCATTTAAAAAAAAAAAAGATTGCCATTTGATAAAATGTCTTGACTTTGCAAAATTTCGTTCATGGCCTGAGCTTGTTGGGGACACATCAGAAGCAAATTTTCTCAAGAATTTGTTTCCCATCAAAGGACACTGATGTTCCTCCCTCTGGGTGGTGATTGTGTAACCATGATTGAGAATAGTCAGTAATCAAGTGACAAGGACTTGAATCATTACTTGCCATCTTGACCCATTTGTTCACAAGCATCTGCCTGAAGAGAGTGTAGACATTATGCTAGTCACAAATTTTAGATTGTTTGGCACCAACAGGAAGGTCATGTAGGTGAGCCCTTGTTAGGATAGAACCGCTCAGTGGAGGGATGGAGGACAGGAGAGAAGGTAAAGGTAGGCCAATGTCCAAAACACCAGAAATTTCGAATCTGTCGAGGCACCTCTCTCCTTTCTGCCCCTATCAACCCTCCCTCCTTTTAATATACACCTATCTCTGAACTGAGTGAAGACCTGGGGCTATTGATGACTGTGTTTCATCTGCTCTTTAAGCTTCTATGCTCAGTTTGTACACACTGAGTAGACTCAGGCTGCCACTGACCTTCTGAAGGGTGCAGACAGCCTGTGGCTGGAGCTTGTCAATCATTTATTAGAGCTGATGTCCATTTGGGACCCAAGACACTCACTGCTCAGAAGGTTCAAAAGGACAGGATTTACACACTGGCTTTCCTGCTTCCATTTGTATTCAGACCCACAGAGCCTTCCCCAGTGACACTCATCTATGTTCTTGGCTTTACTTTCTGCTCTAGTTCTTGCGACTCTTCCTCTTTTTACATTATTCATGGCTTCTCTTTTTGCACTTAGTCATTTATTTAAAATTTTATTCTTGCTTTATACCCACTTACCCCAGGTCCTTCTTTGAAAAATAACTGCTCTTGAGTGATCAGAGAAGCAAGAAATAACAAAGTAGAGATGATTTTTTTTAAAACCAATTTCTTAAATGTTTACATTTTCATTTTTAACAACTACACCCAAGCTTATCATAGATCACTGTTCTCAGTCTTGGTTCCATTCAGGAAGCTTTAAAAAGTACTGATACCCAGGCTCACTTTGGAGCTTCTATTTTAACTGGCCTGGGGTAAGAGGCAGGACTGCCTTGGTGATGCTTGTACTACTAAGATGCAGAGTGACACCGCAGACCCTGCTGTGAAGCAAGGCTGTCTGTGGAGTTTAGCACCCCTCCACCTCCTCTTTAAGCCTGACTCTCTTCCTCTGAGAAACTGGGTTCACATTCTAGTCCCACAACTGCATGCTTCTGGGCATGTCCAGCCATGTGTTAGAGCCTTATTCTCATATCAGTAATAGCTTCATGCCCCAGCCTGATGAGACCATGAGGTGGCAACGCCCATGAACACTGCAGGCACACCCCACACTTGACCGTGGCCTGCAGCTTAGTGAGTAGTCAGGACTTCAGGGGGAACCAAGTGAAGCACCACTGATTCTGGTGTCTGTGAGTATAGCCGTCCCCTCTCTGTCTGTCACCCAGAAACCCCTCTGTCTTCAACTATTGGGCTTCTAACCTAGTTCTTTCTAGCTTCCAAGTTTCAGACCTTGTGCCTCTCAGTGAGTACCGGGCAAGTGTCCAGCGGCCTTCACCAACCCATCATGAACATCAGCAAAGTTCCCAGTTTTATGGAACAGACCTTGAGATAAGCCTGCAGATCTCTTTGCCCTGCTTAGACTCTAGAATGGAATAGGAACCAGAGTGCTTGGGGCCACCAGCCAGGGAGACGGCAGATGCTGCTTTTCCTTCCTGGCTTAAGAGCATTTGAATTGGTGCCTCTTCTGCCTAAAACAGAGTCAATGAGTACGAACAGAAGGAATCCAACTCCAACTTTGTAGGTCAGCGAACTGGGCCCCATTCATCTTGCTTTGTGATGTCCGGCTGGCTCCTCACTTGGCTGTTGCACTTTCCTGAAAAGTGTAATGTGTTTCAAAGAAGAGAAGGAAAAACATTAAGAGGAAAGACATTATAACTTTTAAACTCATGTTCCAAGACCCTTGGTGTTCACCCCTTTCAGGGCATTTGCTGTTGTCTGTCTGCTCTGGAACAGTCTTCATACATCCGCAGGAATATAGTTCAGGGCCGGGCACGGTGGCTCGTGCCTGTAAGCTTCAGCCTATGAAGCGGCCGGGGCTGGGATCGCAGTTCGAGTCCCGCCTGGGGCCCGTAGTGAGACCTAGTTCCAAAAAAATAGCTGGGCGTGGTGGTGCACGCCTGTAATCCCAGCTACCTGGGAAGCTGAGGCTGGGGATTGCTTCAGTCTGTGGTACTCTGGGCAACATGAGCTTGCGGTTCCTTGGGCAAAAATAGCGAGACATAGTCTCAAAAAAAAAAAAAAATGGAATATAGTTCATCCCTCCTCCACTCAAACACCATCTCTTCGTGATGTCCATCATGTTTTCTCTTGCTCTACTGTCTACAACGATTACTTCCAATTATTTATTTATTCCTTGCTAACTAGATTGTGAGTTCCTTGAGAGATGGATTTTGCTTGTCTTGTTTATAACTCTGTTCCAGTGTCCAAAGCAACTCCTGGCCAAAAAATGCTTGGAAAAAGTGAGGGAAGGGGTAATAGAGGGAGAGAGGGAGGGAGGGTTGAGGGAGGGATGGAGGGAGAGAGGGAGTGAGTGAGACCTTGGAAAGAGCTGTTGGTTCTGGTTCTTGCAAGCATGAGACAATAGAGCTCTCAAGTCTTATCCTCTACCAGACCTCTCCTTCTGGGACCTGATTCTATTCTTCTCAACAACACTTCTCTACCTTCTTCCTTTATTGGTTTACTTTCTATCTTCGCCCCTATAATACAACCCCCATGAAAAAAGCAACATTTCTTCTGTCTAGAACAGTTCCTAATTTACTTCAAAGCTAGGACCTGGCAACACAGTGGGAACTGAATAAATGTATGTTAGTAAATAGGTCAATACTTTACTTAGGGGGAAAAAAAGTGAACCCATTGGTGACAGAGGTGCTATTTTTCAAGTGTGCATCATCAGTCTCTAGTTTTTGCTCTCACTTGCCTTTGGAGAGTTCTCCACCCTCTTCATGGTTCACAGTGGCCATTGACTTCTTCCACTCCTTCCAAGCAAATACAGTGCACACATCAGTTTTTAACTACCTTCCTTCTTCCATTGCTTGGCTCTTTCTCATTCAGGTTCCTGCACTCCCATTTTCTAGCTTTCCTTACCCACTGAAGGCCAACTATTCCTCAGAGTTAGCTCTTTTTTGAAACCTTTCTTACCTACACACAGAAGGGAATTTTTCCTCTACTGGACCTTCACAAAACTTGGTATCTCTCAACGGGGTGGGGGGGGGGGATACTGGAAACATATTTGAGGAGATGACTGGTTCTTTGGAAATCCTGTCAGTGAGCCTATAATCCAAGAATGTGTTCCCCAAGACCTGGAGAAGAGGGTCTCAGTGTCAGAAAGTTAGCTGGTAGTTAATTTTTATGTTGTCACAAGAATCTTCTAGAAGCACTAACATTTTTCTCCCTACTCAGTAGAGGTTACTTTAGAGGGCCAAGAGGCTGTCTTCTCCTATAATTGGAGAATTTCAATGGCATGTTACAGATGGGGTGAGAATCACAGATCCCAAGGCTCTTCCAAATTATAGCTCCTGTCACTTCCCCTCAACACTGGCCTCCACATTACCCTCTCCATCCCTGGGGCAGGGTCTCCGAAAAGCTTTATGTGTTTTTTCTTCAAGCCTCCTCAATCTTCTTTCTGTTTTCCAGAAGCTAATGTTTTGGCAACTTCTCACAGCCTGCAGACAACTCCAGGCTGCTTGTAACAAATATTCTCCTTCTTTTAGCCACCAAATTACCATTATATTTGTTTATTTCTTGGTGACCCGTGACTTGCACTGTAAGCTGCATATTTCTAGAGGCTTAAGACAAAAATGGCTCTCTTCAGACAGACCATAAAAGTAGGGCTTAAATACCTTAAAGAAAGTTCTTAGCTACCTTCCTCATGCACTATATCTCTTATTTGTCCACCCCCAATTTTTAAAAGGGATATATGAGGAAATCAGGAATGTGGGTGGACATTTCTATTTTCTCAGATGTTCTATTAAGAGTGGGAAAATAGTGATGAGTGACAAGATTTTGATAGACAAAATATTTTCAGACTTAAAGATTATTCAAGGCAACAGACTTTTCTTATACTTCTTCAGGAACTAATGTAATATCTCCATATTGTTATTTCCATTTTTTATGACCCATCTCATTTTTACCCTTAGAGGTTGTCTCCTGCTCACAATTTTCAATCTTACGGCACATTTTTCAGAGAAACATAGTATACCATAAAACCATGTTGCCTCATAATACCCATTTTGTTACTATAGCTAAGCTCAGTGTTAGTCATTTATTCACTAGTTTACTCATTCATTCATTTGTTCCATGAATATGTACTGGGTTGGGTAACGGGGGAATAGTCGAAAATAAGAAGGACTCAGACCTTGCTGGCATGGATATTACAGATGAAGGGAGTCAGATGGTAAATGAATAGAAATACAAGATAATGCTAGAAAAGGGGTCTACGTAAGATAAGATAGTCAAAGGGAAACATGCTGAATTTTGAGCCAAGATCTAGAGGAGAATAATCAGCCTTAAACAAAAGCTGGGAAGTCTTCCAGGCAGAGGGAACAGCAGGTTCAAAGTCCCTGAGGCAGAGTGGACATGGGGTGTGTTTTAAAGGACAAAAAGGAGGTCAGTGTCATGAGGTCTGGTGAGCCAGTTGCCCTGGGAGAAGGAAAGGCGGACTCTGCAATTGCCTCCTGGTCTCCAGTCCCTGAGGAACACTCCTGTTGTCAAAATAACCCCCTAGAGCTGCTTGAACGTGTGGAATATTCATTAATGGAGGAGAGCCTATATTTCAGAGGTCCAGACATTAGTATGAATCTCTCCTAAATGAATCACACTATTTTGCTGTGTGTCTGAAAATCTTTGCTTTGTGAAAATCCCTCACAGTCAAGGTAGCTTTTTTCTCAACATGGGAAACTTGAGTTCATTGCTGGCCAGTTATTGGGTCCATTGAGTACAGTGTAGAGTGATAATTTATAACAAACACAGTTTCTTTGTGTCATGTGAAGTCCAAATATGCCTTGACTGGAGGAGTAATGAAGGTGTTTGCAAAAGGGAACTCGCTCTTAGAGAGTGACCGGGACAACAACATTACTGCGAACTGCAATCAGAAAGAGCCATTTTCCACTTTCTTCTCTCTTGAGTCTCATGTCATGTGATAAAATGTGCAAGAGACCAAAGTCATTTAAACTTGACTCACCAGTACTACTTTGTATTTCAGATTAATAGGACAGAATTCACATAAGTAATAGGCACAGCTAATGTTAGTGGTCTGCTTATTGCACAGAAAGAATAAATGCCAACCTAAATCTAAGTATATTAGGTATCAGTGGACAAAGCCTTCTTAAGTTTCACTCAAACCAAAATCTCCAATCATGTTGTTTAAAAAAAGGAAACCACAATGTTTAAATTGTGTACAAACATACTTCCTTGGAAAATGTCCCTGGATTTCCAAAACAAGGCACTTGGTATGCCACCATCTAAGACTTGACTTTGTTTACTTGCTTGGTTTCCTCCATTCCAGTATGTCAAAAGTTATTCCCCTACTGGTTAGCTAAACATTTTCAAAGATCTTGATTGGGTTCATCTGTCCTATTCCTGACCTTTCACAACAGAAATCTCTACCTAATTGAGGGTGGAAAGTTTTTAGGCCGAGCAACCTTGTGGCAGAAGGAAAAACAAAGATAATGGGCCCACATTCGGTGATTGGTTCAGGGGAAAACCACAATGCCTCCTTTCTCCAGCTGGCAGGAGCCAGCTTTAAACTTGCTCTTCTGGTAAAATGTGTCAGATGCTGTGTGTGTGTGTGTGTGTGTGTGTGTGTGTGAGGTGGGGGGGGGGTCTGAGGAACCTGGATGAGAGGCCTGCTGACCGGATGTTAGTATTAGCAACCTAATCAGTCCATGATTCTCCAACCACATAATAGGTTGTTGCTGCACACACAACTGTGAGGCAGGAGCTCAGACAGCCCTGAGGTGTTTCATGAGGTCTCGCCGCCCTGTTGTGTGTGCAGCTCCTGTTTGGATCTGGGCAGGGCAGGTGACCCTGATGAAGGTCAGGAGTGTGCAGGGCCTTCCTTCATCATGTCATGTTGTGATTATTCACACGTGCATGCATCTCCCCATGTTCACTGGGGTTGGGGTCCTGTGTGACCTCCCATTGTGTCCCCAGAGTTTATCAGTGTCTTTGCTCAATAAATGCATGTTGAATGAAGGAATATAATTTTTAAAAAGCTCCCACATTTTAAGACCAGTTGGCTGCTTCACGGAGGAAAGGTTAGTGGTTTGGTGAGAGTGAACGCTCAGCTCACCCACCTAGTCACATTAGGTGTTCCTGTTTGTGGTGATGAAATCAAAGAATAAATTCTAGACAAAACTCACCAGAGATAACAGGTCAGGGGAGCATTATCCATTCATACTCTAGATCAGGTCCCCTGTGATCCAGAGGGAACACCTAACACCAGTACTTCTCACAACACGATGTACATAGAAACTGTTATTTGTGCAGCAAACAGGGATAAGTAACTAAGGCTGCTCACAACAAAGAGATCAGTCTAAGGTTCCAACTCTCCTTCCGCCTTCATCCTCCAGGGATTCTGTGGGGCTCTGCCTAGAACATAGCTCTGTCCATCTGGCAAAACCGGAACCCAGGATGACCTGGCAGCCAGGCCATACCCTGCTAATTTCAGAAAGTGCTCTCTAGTCAGCTCTGACTCCTCAGCATAAAATGCATGATCCAGACAATTTCTTCCTACACATCCAGGGCCATCTCATTATGTCTGTCCAGTCACATAATAATGACAACCTGTGTGCACCTGGATAAGCGGTCAGGGTCCAGGAAAACTGTCATGGCCGAGCATCCAGGGCCTAAACTCAGGTTTTATCAAAATCCTTGTAGATATTATCACTACCTATCATTACAATTTTTTATTTAATTAATCATTTTGTTGTTCACATATTATATACATGTGCATATATATTCTATATATAATATATAGGATATATATATATATATATATATATATGTTTTACATCATTATATCCCCCAGGGTTCTCCCTTCACCCTATTGCCTATGAACCTTCATCTCAATCTTCTTGTGTTCCTCTCTTTCCCTTCCCCCTCCCTCACTGCCTGCTCTAGCTCCTCTGTTAGCTTATTTTGTTTTTTTCCTGGCCTTTTGTTTGTTATTCCTAAATCCTATGTATAGTTGAGATCACAAGGTTTCTGTCTTTTTTTTTTACTTATGTTTGCTAATATGATGCTCTCTAAGTCCATTCATGTTATCACAAATGCCTCATATTTGTTGGTTTTGATTGCAGAATAATATTCCTTTGTGTAAATATACCACATCTTTTTCAGCCATTAGTTGGTTTGGGAGCATTAGGGTTGTTTCCATATCCTGGCAATTATAAATAGTGCTGCAATAAACATCCAGGTGCACGTACTTTTTGAATTAGTGTTTTTGTGTCCTTTAGGTAGATTCCCAGTAGTGGAATTGTGGGTAGAATGGTAGTTCCATTTTCAGTAGCTTGAGGGTCTTCCACACAGCCTTCCATAGTAGCTAGACCAGTTTCCCACAAGTGTTTTTTTTTTTGTTTTTTTTTTTTTGTCCACATCTTTGTCAACACCCGTTGTCCTTTTTTTTTTTTTTTAATATGGGCCATTTTTACTGGTGTAAGATGTTATCTCAGTGTGGTTTTGATTTAAATTTCCCTGATTAATAGTGATGTAGAGATGTTGATCATTTTTTCATAAGCTTTTTGGTCATTTGTATTTCCTCATTGGAGAAGTGTCTTTTTAGTCCTTTTCCTCATTTTTTGGACTGGGCTTTTTGCTTAGTTTCTGTTGTGTGAGTTCTTTGTGTATCTTTGTTATCAGACCCTTATTGCTTCTATGGAGGGTGAAAATTTTCTCCCATTTGGTTGTGTTTCTTTTGTTTTGGTTATTGTCTCTTGCTGTACAAAAGCTTTTTAGTTTGATGTTGTATCAGCTGTTTGTTTTCCTTCATTTTTTTTTTTTTAGCATCTGTAGATGTGTCCTGAAAAGGATTTCTGAAGAGTTAAATCTTAGAATATTTTGCCCAAAATTTCTTCTATGTATTTTATAGTTGCAGGCCTTACATCCAAGTTTTTTATTCATTTTGAGTTGATTTTTGTCCATGGTGTGAGGAAGTTCTCTTTGTTCATTTTTTACTTATAGTGACCCAGTTTTTCCCAACACCATTTATTGAAGAGTCTATCCTTGTTTCAATGTATGTTTTTGCCCCTTTGTCAAAAATTGTTGATCATACATCTGGGCACTCAATTCTGTTCCATTGGTCTGATTGTTTGTTTTGTTCTAGTACCATGTTGTTTTAATGAGTATGACTACATAGTATACTTTGAAGTCTGGGGTTTTTAAACCTCCATTCTCTCTTCTTTTGGTCAAGAGGGTTTCGGATATTCGAGGTCTTTTGTTTTTCCATATGAACTTCAGGAATTTTTGTTCTCTCTTTTTAAAGAATGTCATTGGAATTTTTATTGAAATTGCATTGAATCTGAAGATTGCTTTTGGTAGAATGGCTGTTTTGATAATGTTATTTCTTCCAATCCATTAACAGGAAATATCTTTCATTTTTAAATGTCTTCTATTTCTAGTAAAAATGTTTTATAACTTTCTTTGTATAGATCTTTCATGTCTTTTGTTAGGTTTATTCTCAGGTATCTAGTTTTCTTTGGTGCAATGGTAAATGGAGTGGTGTTTTAAATCATATAAGAAAGCCACTGATATTTGTGTGTTGATTTTGTATCTGGCTACCTTACTGAACTGGTTTATTATTTCAATTAGGGTTGTCTACATAAAATATCATGTCATCTTCATATAATGATAGCTTTATTTCTTTTTCCTTATTTTTATTCCTTTTATGTCTTTCTTTTGCCTCACTGGCTTAGCTAGAACTTCCAGTACTAGGCTGAAAAGTAATGGTGAGAGTGGGCATCCTTGCCCTTGCCTTGTTCCAGATCTTAATTGAAATGATTACAGGTTTTCCCCATTAAGGATGATGATTACATATTTTTTTTTATTATATTGAGATATGTTCCTTTCATTCAAAAAATTTCAAGGCTTTCATCATGAATGGATGCTGAACTTTATCAAATGCTTTTTCTGTGTTTGTTGATGTGATCATATGGTTTTTGGTTTTCTCTTTGTTGATATGATGGATTATGTTGATTGATTTTTGGATGCTGAACCATCCCTGTGCCCCTGAAATGAATCCCACTTGATCATGGTAGACAATCCTTTTTATGCATTGTTGGATTCAATTTGCCAGGATTTGGTTTAGAATTTTTGTATTTGTGTTCATTAAAGAGATTGGCCTGTAGTTTGCTTTGTGCTATCTCGCTTGGTTTTGGTATTAATGTCAAGTTTGCTTCATAGAATGTATTCAGTAGTTTTCTTTCTTCCTCAATTTTTGGGAAGAATTTTAGTAATGTGAGCATTATTTAATCTTTGAAAGTTTGGTAGAATTCATTTGTGAAACCATTGGGTCCCAGCCTCTTGTTTTTAGGGAGAGTTCTGATTACTGCTTCAATTTTGCTGCTTGTGATAGGTCTGTTTAAGTTCTCTATTCTTTGTTCAGTTTTGGGTGGCTGTATCATTCTAAGAATTTGTCCATCTCATCCATGGAGTTGTATTTGCTTGCATATAGCTGTTCATAGTAGTCTCTAATTATCTTTTGGATTTCTGCTGTATAGGCTGTAATTTCTGCTTTTTCATTTATGATCTTGTTTATTTGAGTTTTCTCTCTTTTTTTCTTTGTGCTCCTTGCTAGGGGTTTATCAATTTTATTTACCTTTTTTGAAGAACCAACTTTTGCTTTTGTTGATCTTATGGATTGTCCTTTTGGTTTCTATTTCATTTATTTCTGCTTTGATTTTTATTATTTCCTGTCTTCTGCTGGGTTTGAGGTTTTTGTTGTTGTTGCTGTTGTAGTTCTTTTTCTAGTTCCTCAAGTTGAAAGACTAGATTATTCCTTTGGATTGTTTCTCACTTTTTGATATGAGCCTGTATTGCGAAGAACTTTCCTCTTAATACTGCTTTTACTGAGTGTATTTTGTATATTCCATATATTTTGGAACGTTGTGTCATCTTTATCATTTGTTTCAATGTACATTTTAATTTCCTCTTTGATTTCCTAGTTTACCCAGTGGTTTTCCAGTAGTCTGTATTCAGTTTCCATGGAGTGTACACTCTCTTCATTTTGTTTTCATTATTGATTTCTAGTTTGATACCTTTATGATCAGAGAAAAAAAGTTGGAATTATTTTAATCTTTGTGTATTTATTCATGTTTGCCTTATGGTCTAATATATGTCCAATTTTGGAGAACGATCCATGTGCATTTGAAAAGATAGTGTATTCTTTTTGTTGGGATTGTAATGTCCTAGAGCTATCTATTAGGTCCATTTTGTCTAGATCTTCTGTTAAAGCTATTGTGTCTTTGTGTACTTTCTGATTTACTGATCTGTTTCCTTTGGTGAAAGTGAAGTGCTAATGTCTTCTACCACATATGTGTTTTTACCAGTGTTCACTTTCAGTTCTGCTAGTAGTTGTCTTATGAATTTTGGTGCTTCCTTGTTTGGTGAATATATGTTAATAATTATAATGTCTTTTTGGTGGATTAACTCCTTTATCACTAGGTAGTGACCTTCTTTGTCCTATTCCACTTTTTAAAATTTGAAATCTGCTTTATTTATTATAAGAATGGCTTCTTTTTGGAACCATTTGCTTGAAGGATTGTTTTACAGCCTTTTATTCTCAGTCTGTGCTTATGTTTAGAGTTCAAATGTATTTCCTGGAGGCAGTAGAATGTTGGGTTCTGTTTTTTGATCCAGTCTGCTATTCTGTGTCTTTTGATTGATTAGTTTAGATGGTTGATATTTAGGGTGATTATTGATATTTGAGATTCTGAGGTTGGTTTTTTGATGGTCATTTTGAAGTTCCAATTTGCTTCCTTGTTTTTTCCTGTTTATTCTTCTGTTGGTTTTTTTTTTTTTTTTTTAAATTAAATTGAAGAATTTAATTGGTACCAGGTACTGTTCTGAGCATTTTATATAATCACCATGTCCAATAAACAAAATATTGATAAAATCCAATTAATTTAGTCTATTATATAATCCTTAGTGAGATATTGCTTCAAATATTTTTTTTTATTTTATTTTTTTTCCTTTATCTAAGACACATCTCTTTATTACTAGTGCTCCATGATACAGTGCCATTGATTTTGAATAATTTGCCTTTGAGTCAAATAAAACTAATTTTTCAGCATTTAAAATAGCCTATAGTCAATTGTTCTTGAACTGTTTTGTTTTTGAACAGTTCTTGCACTGTTTTGCAGTGCTGATTTGCTCAGAGATGAGACTGTGTTCTTTTTTTTTTTTTTTTTTTTTTTTTTTTTTTTTTTTTTTTTTTTTTTTTTTTTTTTTTTTTTTTTTTTTTTTTTTTTTTTTTTTTTTTTTTTTTTTTTTTATATTTTATTTTTATTTTTTTTTTACTTTGTTATACATATTTTTTTTAAATGTTGGTTTTGATCTTGAGGCTTCTTATAAGATTTCTTGGAGTGGGGGTTTAATGGTAGTGTATTTCTGGAGTCTTTACTTAACTAAAAAGATTTTAATTTTTCCTTCATACAGAAAGGAGAGCTTTCAGGGTGGCATATTCTTTGCTGACTGGCATTTTTCTGTCTTGTAGCTTTTTGAAAATGTTGCTCCAGTCTCTCTTTGCCTAGAGTGTCTCTTCAGGGAAGTCTGAAGTCAGTAGAATAGGTTTTCCTTTGTATGTTATCTGTTTCCTTTCCCTGGTCTGTTTCATTATTTTTTCCTTATCTTGGACCCTTGGAAGTTTTATGATGATGTGTCTTGCTGCTGTTTTTCTTTCATTAATGTATTTTGGTGTCCTCCTGGCTTCCTGTATGTCTGTTTTCGTTCTTCAGGTTTGGGAAGTTATTCTCCATTATTTCCTTAAAAGTCTTTCAGTTTCGATATCTCTTCTCCTTCTGGGATTTCAGTTACTCTTATGTTTCCTCTCTTTAAGATATCTGATTCTCTAAGTTTTTATTCTGTCTTCTTCCTTTGCATTTCTCTCTCGTTTTCTTTCTTTGTCCTCTCTATTTCATTATCTTCAGGGGCACAGATTTCATTTAATCTGTTTCCTGGCTTTCCCCTGCATTTTTGAGTTCCCCTGTTGCTCCTCTTATACCCTGGGTCCTTTCTATTTCTTGTTTAGGAATGCAATCTCATTCTTCCATTCACAATTATGTTACTTGTATTGATGCTTTCTTTTTTATATTTTCAACTTTTCTTAACTCATCGATTTCTTCTCTTAGTTTGTTGAGTGCTTCTGTTATACTGAGTTTGGATTCTTGGTCTGGCAGATACAGTATTTCTTCAATGTCAACCTTGTTGGTTACTTGGGGTTGTCTTTCCTTTAGTTATGTATTATTATCCATAGGGCTTGCTTGAGTATTTGCGTTTTTCCTCCTTCCTGTGTTTTGTTTTTGGGCTTGCTTGATGTATTAGGTAACTACAGATCTTGTACTGGTTGGCATAGTAATTAGAGTCTTTTACCAGTTTGTGATTAATTCTGTCTTTTACCAGTTTGTGATTAATTGTGCCTATGCTGCTGTAATGATTAATTTCCTTGCTTCTCTTGTCTACTTCTAGGGACCCAGATCTTTTGCAGTCGGAGAGGGTGATGGGCAGATGTGGCTTCTGCTGTAGAATCTGCTTTTTTCTGTCTTGGTATTTTTGTCTCTTAGGCTGATTGGATCTAACCTGCTCTTAAGTTTTTCTCTGAGAGTGTTTACCTGGGGGTGACTTTGGCTGGTAGTGGTACTAGGTTATTTACCTACGCTCTCCTTTTTAATTTTTATTGTTTATTATTAGTATTATTATTAATAATAATAATATTGTTATTATTATTTATTCCTTGCTGCTATTGGCTGGCTGTTGTGACAGACCTGTTTCTTTGGAGTCGAAGAGGATAGTAGGCAGGTATGACTTTTATTACTATCTCTGGTTTGTTGGTTCTATGCTGCTTTTTCATATTTCCCTGAGACTGCTTTTCCTGGGAGTGACTTTGTTTGGTAATGAGTCTGAGGTTTGATATTTGTCCCCTTTTTGGCAGGGTCATGTTCTCACTATTGTGCTGTGGCTGTTGTTCATCCCCTTGCCTGCGCCAATGCCTCGTTAGCCGTGCCAACATATTAGGAATTTCCGGCATTTGCGGACTCACCAAACGGGAGGGCTCCCTGCCCTTGGTTCCACTGCCCTGGACAAAGCTGGAGGGGCCTGACTGCTGGTAGAGTCCCACAGGGGTGATGCTGGGGATTTCGACATTCCCAAACTCACCACACCACCTGGAAGGCTCCCTGCCCTTGGTTCCGCGCTGCCCTGTATGTGACCAGAAGAGCCTAGCTACTACTAGAGTCCCATAGGGGTGATGCTGGGGATTTCTGTCTAACTATCATTTTTATAATACTTTACAGTTTATGAAACTTTTAATGTGTCAAAGCCGGGCATGGTGGCGCATGCCTGTATGTGGCAGTCTAGGAAGCTGCGGCTGGGGCCAGGGATCGCAGTTCGAGTCCCACCGGGGGCACGTAGCGAGTTCCAAAAAAATAGCTGGTGCGCGCCTGTAATCCCAGCTACCTGGGAAGCTGAGGCTGGGGACTGCTTGAGTCTGTGGTGCCCTGGGCATCATGGAGCCTGCGGTTCCACGAGCAAGACCTAGTCTCAAAAAATTTTTTTTAATGTATCAACATCAATTAATTTAATGTATCAACATCAGTTGACAACAAGACATAGTCAAAAACCAAGACACCAGGAAAAAAACAAAAAGGATTTCTGATTAAAATGTTATAAAGTCCAGTCACAAAAGTTTCTAGCTCTTCCTTTTGAAGTTTATTATGTTCATGCAGAATCAGTATACTCCTGGTTTACAAGTTGCGTTAGCAAAATTGGATTTGACTTATTAGTCACCAAGAGAGATAAATCACCAAGAGAGAAGAGGTACAAGAAGTAGGATGGCAGGTAGTGAGAGATACCTATAGGCAAGCACATGGAAACTGGACCTAATGAAGAGGCAAATAGCTCCATGGACATAAACTTATTCTGAGGATATCAAACTTATTCTGAGGGTATTACTTCAGAATAAGTAAGGTAAGCCAGAATCACATAACAGTTGACATTAATAAGATTGCCAAGTTAGGAAGAAGTTAAAATTTGTTCTTAAGCTATTTAAGAATGTATGGGGATTAGAAAGCCTATTTGAATCTTAAAAAGAATCAGTGCTTGAAGATTTAAATCCTGAGCAATATGGAAAAATAAGCTATCAGTTCCTTTCTAAAGGGCTCTAGATAATCAAAATCTTATAGTCTATGGTTTTATATTTTGTGTTATTTTTGAATAGAATTTTATGTCAATTTTAACAGCCAATATAGAAAGTTATTTCTACTTTTTTCTTTCCCTATCAAAGCCCACTACATTTAGTTATTATTCATTTAAATAGATGTGACTTTGAGTAACCTGCCACTAGGTATATATTTTTAAGTTTCCTTCCCCTGTTCCACATAATAAAATCTCAGCATCGTAGCTATTTTTAGCATCCACTGGGAAATCAGGAGCTGTGTTCTGATCTTTGTCTAACATAATTTATTACTTAGCATAAAAACAATGGCCCCTTGTCTATCAGTAAATGCCCTGCAGTTTGGACAAATTCATGGGACATACAGATCTTTCTTCCCTTTCTGAAAAGTCCAGGCTTCTTAGGGCTCACACTACAGAGAAGTCCAATCTGCAGACCTCTTATACTCAGTTTAGTGGGTGATCTCAAAACATCCCTGGTTAGGGGAGACCTCTAGCAAATTCTACTCAAAGTTTCTAAAAGGAGTTGAGAGGGAAAAGACTCACTGTCCTTCTCCATCTTGGAAGAGGTGGCAAGAAAGAAAGGGGCGTGAATGAGTATTCTCCATGAGCCAGGTACAGAGGTTTATATCAATTTCTAAAATATTTCCATGTAGAAATTATGAATATCCCAATTGTCTACTTGGGAAAACAGAGGTTAAAAATAGAAAATAGAGATAATGTCAGAATCAACATCAGAGTAACCAGACAGAGGGAATGACCCCTAGTTCAGTGACCAGATGAGACCCTCTCATTACCTCCACGGAAGGCGTTGACAAATATCTTTATTTTTCCATGGTTAAGAAAAACAATCTTTGATACTCTGAGGTGACAAAACACATATGTAAGTAAATCACTGCTAAAACCTACTTCTCCAAGCCCCGTTATTATCCCATGTTATCCCACTTTACCAAAGGGGAAAGCCGAACAAAATTGTGTGAGGCTATTGTGTGAGACTATGGAATGCCCCAGGATTTGGGCATGCCAGAGGACTACAAAGGTCTGGGTGTTCTTTTGGGGATCCTTGATAAGTCAATTATTTCCTTCTTGGGTTATTCTTGTTTGATAAAGTTTGTATCTAATTATTTCTCTGTAAATATGAAAAATGCTTGATTAACTAGAACTTGATTAAATATTTCACTAATGAAAAAATAACTTCAGAAAGATTTGTAAGAAAATTCCTAGTAACTTTGTTCACATCGCATGAAACACTCTCAAAAATAACTTTCTCTTACTGTTCTAGCAGGGGGATGAGATAAAACACAAATTTTTTTTTTTACTGGTGGTATAGCAAATTCAAATTTCTTCTGCCAGAAACTCTGCATTGCCAACTCTAGGGACTTGGGCTTTATCATAACTGAACTCGTTTTGTATTGAGTTCTGTTTCCTGATACTTGGCAGGAACTTAACTTGGCAGTTCAGAGTTCTCTGAGTCACGTCAGCCATCAACTTTGTCAATTCAAAACCTGCCTGTCCTCCCCTTCAGTACCAGCTAAACCCTGCTCAGCTGGTGGCTGTCCTGGGCACATCCAATGTGTTTGTCCCTGGCACACTGCCATCGAGTCCACTGCTGCTCAACCTCACTCTTTATTCCAGGGGGCTGTCAGGAAACATCGGTACCCCCTGCACCCCAAGAGCAATTTTCAGGGGCCACATGTGAGGCTTGGAGGCCCAGTGCTGTCATCTCTTATATCACAGCAGAGCAGGTAGCTGCCTGCCAAGCCTTAGAGCCCCACAGGAAATTAGAGAACAAAATCACCAAACTGACGAGGGGGCTCTAGGGTACCCTGCCTTCCAGACTGGACCAAAGGTGAAGGGCAAAAGTTCCATCTCTACAGTTCTCTCCAGTGTCTTTCTTCCTGGTTCTTCTTCCAGACAGATTCAAACTTAAGGGCTGAGAACATTGGTTCTTTGTCCTTATGATAAAGTGTTTTCCCCAAATATGTTGCTTTTGGGAAAGACATTCTTTTTTAACACCCAGGAGCCAGAGAATCCTTCCTGACAACCTATTGTGTCTGCTGGGAGTTCAAAAGTCTATTTTGAAGCTTAATAGCTGAAAAGTGATATTCTTATTCTCAGTAGTGCCTTTCTTCCTTGAAGCTGTAAATACAGGCAGCCCTAAAATATGATGTTCTCTGATCCTGGTGAGAGATAAGCAGGATTAGCCCATAAATAATCAGTAGCAGATGTTGTCTCTAAACCTAAGCTCAATGCTCCTGAGTCTCCTGGGATTCAGGTGCTGGAGCCCCTGGCTTTCTTTGGCTCCCCTCAATAGGTAACCCCAAGCTCAGACTCCTTGGTTACAAATGTCTGCATGTCTCAACAGAGACATGCAGAGGCATGTGTTGAGACATGCAGAGGCATGTGTTGATTTCAGATATGTCCTAGCCCGAGCATGCTGTGCCCACTGAGAGAACAAGAGCACACCTCCACCCTTGTTCATGAGTTCTAGCCGATGCTAAGACATGTCACAGAAGTCCCTGGGTTTCTGATAACTCCGTTCCTCCCCTGCTTCAGCACTAAGAGGCAGACTCTCCACCAGCCCTGAAACCTGAGGATCTTTGGGCCATAAGTGTGTAAAGATCATTCCAACCAGTCGGATTGTGGACAAGAGCTGGAGTCAAAACTGAGTTATAGTCTGGATTCAGAAACATCAGAAGGTCCATTTCTTCGAAGGGGCCTAGATGGCACATTATGCCAGTGATTTCTGGTTCCCCTCCCTCCTTCCAATAGAGTTCTGATTTTAAAAGGACATGAGGTTATGAGGACCAAAACTAGACTGGTATATGTCCACCACAATGCTTCAGTCCAGGCATATCACTAGGTGAAGTAGTTCCTGCACTAGATGAAGTAGTTGGCTTGCATGTGCACACTCTGATGCCCACACAACAACAGAGCTGCCTAAGGCTGCACTTTCCAGAATGGAAGTGACACTTCAGCATTTAGGCAGTGCTGACTGAGATGTCCAGCTTCTCTGCAACCAGGTATCATCCAGAAGTTAACTGTCAAAGAGATGTTAACACAAAAGTTCTGCAGCAACTGTAGTAAAATAAAATCTCTTTAAAATAGTAGGTGGTGTACACCTATTTCATTATCCCTTCCTTCTCCTGGATCTCTCCTGAGATCCAGAATGAGTTTTAATAGTTTCTCCTTTAAGGAGAATGCCCACTTCTGGGGAGAGGTGGTGGGGTACTTTAGGAAAGGAGACTTGTTTCCCTAAAGACTTTTGCTGAGCAGCTGTAAATGCACTAGGCTGCTTGCCTCCAGACTTTTTCATACGAAAAAAATAACAACTTGCCTGTGAGTTCTACTCCTTTTGAGTGTCTGTATCATATAGTTAAACAACTTTCTTACAGATGTAAATTATGACTGGGGTTCAGTTCTGTTTGGGCTGAGGGTGAGGGTGGTAGTTCAGAGAAGCATCTGGAGTTGTCCATTGCAAGAAGTGATGCCCATGAAAACTCTTGAACTCAGCAAAGCTTCAGGACTCAGGCTGGGTGCACAAAGGTTTATGTCGTAGCTCTGGAATGTGTGTTTGATGGTGTCTTCTCCCTTCTGCCATCTAGCAGCAAGAGGAATGGATATGATATAGAGGGTCTGTTTCTTGTGCTGCAAGATGTCAAGTGCCCTTTTCCTGTGACTTGTGGGGATTCACTGTGGTTGCCATAGAGACCAAGTGAATCCAAGTTCAACCATGATAGCTAGGCCTTTTTTTATTCAAAGAGACATATTTTGAAGAGGAAGCCAATATGTAAGATAGTAAGGTGACTCATTTTTCAATAGTGCAGCAAAGCACACCGAAGTCTTCCTTCTGGATAGTAATGGATGTTCTCCTAAGAAGCCCATATTTTTGAGTGAATCATGAAATGATTCATTAATTATATTTTTCCCACCCACCTAGCACCTGTCCTCAAAGAATCCCCTTCTTCCAGATTTTAAGGAGGAAAATTAAACCATCAACGCACCTTCTCTGTATGTCAAATAAACACCTATTCTCAGGTTCTTTTTCTCTCTCCCACACTCTTCAGAGTTTTCTCCCCTCTGTAGGCTATGATGTACTGGGTTTGGAGTTATTCCTGGTTCTACCCTTAAGTTTTTGTAATACTGGCTAGGACCATTTTGGGCCTCAGTTTCTTGATCTGTGAGATGAGGGGTCACATAAGGTAAACTCCAGGATTCCTCTCAAACCTAAGAGCCAAGATTCTTCTTGATTTTGATTCTCCCCTAAACTGAGGCCAGTATCCTAATTAGTTTCTCAGTTTCTATCTTCTCCAAGTAAAATTCAGGCTGCTATAATAGGTATTCAGTGCATGTCCGTTTGAAGAATAAGTGAATGAATAAGGGAGTGAATGAATGGGGCTTCAAGATTGATTTACCTAAAAATACAAATATATATATATATATATATATATATATATATATATATATATTTTCCTTTCCCTTAATCACTCAGACTCAGAAATTGTCACACATCAGGCATTGAAACCTAGCAGAAGCAACTCTGGAACCAACACCAGGGGTGACCTTTGTTTCCTGTCAATGTCCCCAGCTATTCTTTATCCTTCAGTTGGAAACAATTCTTAACACTTCCAGTAACTAGGAGGTGTCTGCCTCTTCTAGAGATAAATTATATGATTAAAAAGACGATGAAAATTCTGGTCCCTGGCAACAGCCAAAGTGGGTTCAGAAATTTAATAATCTCCTGATTGCACTTTTTAAAGTTCCTTTCCTCCCATTGTAGGCACTGAAAACAAAAGAAAAGGAAGGAATCTAAACTTCTTCACAGCTGTTTCTGGGGAATTCCAGAAAGGAAGGGAAACCACACTGCAGAGGAAAAAGGAAGCAGAGAGTGGAGACAGAAAGTACAGGATTTAAATTCTGGGTTCCTGGGCAAGTGGGTGCAGCTCATTCTGCGCAGCACCTCACCCTGCCTTCCTGAGCCCTCTTAAAGATCTTTCTAGGCATAAAAGTGTTGATTTGATACAATCATATATTGCTTTATGATTACCAACATTGTGTTATCTAGCACCTCTATCATATCACTTAATTATTTGTTTGTTTTTGTGTGTGTGTGTGACAAGAACAGCTAAGATGTAGTCTCTTAGCAACTTCGAAGATTATAGCATAGTATTTACTATAATCAGTATGCTGTGCATTAGGTTTTCAGGATTTATCTACTAATTGCAAGTCTGTACCCTTAAATAACAGCTCCCCAAATCCTCCTTTCTCCCTTCCCCCCAGTTTACCTCTCTCCCCCCACCCATTCTACTCTTTATTTTGATTTTGGCTTGTGAAGACCCCACATATAAATCAAAAACAGCATGATCTTTACTTTATCTCACTTCACAAAATTCCCTTTTCATCCATGTTGATGCAAATGGTAGGACATCCCTCTTTCTCGTGACTGTGTAATATTCTATTACATATCCACAGATATGTAATTCTTTATCCATTCTTTAAAATTCTTCAAAAATTCTTCAAAAATTCTTTATCCATTCATATTTTGAAAGACACTTAGAAGTTGTTTTCTTAAACTCATTTCCCAAGAAGTGGCATGGGGTGGAGTCAACCCCAATCAGCCTGTTCCCAGAGCTAATATAATAAATAATAAATAAACATATTTAATAAATAAACATATTTATTGTGTTTACCATTCTCCTTTGTAGACAATTCCCAAGTACACTGTGAGCATACAATTGGGTACCTGGATTGAGCACTCTTTCTCCGTGTATATATTGATATTTTCAGAGGTCTCTAAATTCCAGATATGTTGTATGGTTATCATGTTGTTGAGAAAATTTAACTGAAGACACTTTCTGATTGCTGGTGGCAGTTTAATAATCAACCTAGCCTTTTTGTATTTGACTGAATTGCATTTTTCAGTGCTTAATAAATACATTTCATGATTCAAATTAAAATCCTATCAATCATATGAATAGACTTTCTTGGAGATGTCTCACTGCCATTTCTATGTGCTCTACCACATACCCTCCCCCATCTGTTATAGGTGGATATTTTTTTACTTTATCTTTTCAGTGTTTCTTTCCACAAAATAACCAGAATACATATATAAGTATAGCTGCATGTATGCATAAGTAATTTATTTATAATGTTTTTTATCTTATTTCCTCTGATTTCACACACAAAGCATAGGACTTGATTCATTTTTACCTTTCTGTTTTTAATTTATCAATCTTTCCTAGAGAATGTTCCAAGCATAAAGAGCTTCTCATTTTCTTTATGTGGTTGTTGAGTACTCCATGTTGTACTAATTCTTAGTGCTAATTTATGAACTGAATACTCATTGATGGACATTGGTAGTTCCAATTCTTTGCTGCTACAAATAACCCAGCAGTTAATGGCTTTGTACAAACTTATTAGGCATTGGAGGAGGTATACTTTGGGTTTTTCCAAGAAACTGGTTCAAGAATAAATATAATTGTGTTCAATGTTACTAAACTCTTATTCATAGAGGCTGTACCATTTGACATTCCCACTTACAGTATGTGAAGTTCCAGATACTACAAATTAAGTCAACATAACATATTGTCGAATTTTGTCATCAACCTGATAATGACTTCTCAGTTATCTGAATAACTTTTATTAAATCCAATGCTCAGAGATTTTTGACCAAGACACAGTTGCCTGCAGCTGTTCAGTAAATTCTCAAATCAAGTCCTTTTCATCCATACCCTGACAATTAGACATCTTTCTATGAGGACTGGTTTCACCTTTGGGATTCAAGTTGAAGTAGAGTTCAGTTATGCTATTGACTATGGTAGCAGATGTCTTACTCTTATCCAGGTGACAACTAACTGCTTTTAAATATTCTCTTCATTATAAAATGGATTGTGTACAAATTTCAAGTTCCTACCTCATGTCTCAGAGAGCTCAAACTGATATTGAGCTGGAGTCAGCATAATATCTCCATCTTGCTCTGGACTAAAAAAGTCATATAATGATACTCTTAAAAGTAGTCAAGCAAGTACTCATAGTCATTTGGGAATTTGGGAATCTTTTCTTTCATCTTTCCTTTTCTTTCTTTTTCTCCCTCTCCCAACGTTTGAGGGAAGGACTGTTGTTATAGCTATACCTGAAAACGTTTGAGGGAAGGACTGTTGTTATAGCTATACCTGAAACTATTCCCTTCAAAGAACCAAATAGAAATCCATGGGTGGGGTGGAAGAGGATCAGTCTCTGAGCTAGATGTGAACAAATCCTCAAAAATATCACTCCTCTCCAGTCAAAACCCTCCACTTATAATTCCACATTTATCTCTTTCACCCGTGAATTGACTTAATGACCCTCAGAAATATATGCTGAAGTCCTGATGCCTTGTACTTTAAAATGTGACTTTATTTGGAAAAGGCGTCATGGCAAAACTAGTTGAGGTGCAATCCCTCTGAAGTAAGACCAGCCAACATGGAAGTTTTCCTTAAAAGAACTGCAAAGAATTGCGTAGAGAGAAGATGACCATGTGACAGAAGAGGGAGAGATTATATATAACTGCAAAGCCAATACATTCCCATGAACCACCAAAAGCTGGGAAGAGGGAGGAGGGATTCTCCCCTGTATACTTAAGAGAACATGGCCCAGTCAGCACCTTGATTTCAGGTTTATGGCTTCCTGGTCTAATCACCCAGTTTGTGTTGTTTAATGTTGTTTAATGGCTGTTTAATAACAGCCATAGAAAACCAATACAATCCCAAACTTTTGTTTCAGGGAGATTTGAGCTTACATAATTCCTGCCTTAAAATGCTGACAAGGGAAAACATCAATATGTATAGTCTTTCCCCCCTTTTTATGAGACACTATTTTTTATTTTATCCTAGGAAATAAGGTATTACTAAACACTTGTAGTAACACAAGGTCACTCTTGCCAGTAGGTAATGGTGCTGACACACACAAGACATCCTATGACAGCCTGTTTTCCCTCCTGAAACAATGCAGTCCTCACTTCTCCTCTTACTCCCCCACTCCAGATGCTCAGTTCAAATCCCTCCCTCTCCCTCCGGGAAGATGTTCTCAAACTAGTAGAGTGCAGAGAACTCTAGCCTCTGCATTCCCATAATAGTCTTCTTTGTGCTTCTCCCTGGCATGTGTAGTGTTTGTTTCTTGCAATTTCTTACAGATACCTCTTCCTTGTTCTTACCCAAGAAATTCCTGAAGGACTGATATCTTGTTGCTGGATACTATATACAAGACCTTGCACGTGTGAGCATCTAGAAAATTTTTAGTCAACAGAACATGTCTGAAAGTGGATAATCATAAGTTAACAAGACCTGAGTGAGTACAAGAAGACAAGTCATGGGGGTTCATACTGATGAAGATGAAACCAAGCAAAAATACATGGAATGGAAACCTCTACAAAAGTTTTGAAAGAGCCAATGAATAAAGAAAACTAACCAGTTAAAGTTGATCTTTCTGTACCACACAACTGAAGAGTGTAAACCTAATCCCCTACATCTTATAATTGTCTAAACCAAATGTTACCACAATTTAAAAAATAATGTTAAAAAGTAAACAATGAAATAAACCTCAAAAAATAGGTAATGAAAGAACTGATCTCTGTCTTCACTCACATTTCCTTTTTTTTTTTTTTTTTGGTTTATTTATAATCCCTTTACTGTCTGGGTTTTGGCTCAGTGTTGATTGTTTTGGTCAATATTTCATACTTTTCTAAAGTATCCTGAAATTATAGATATTTATTGCCAGAAATGAGCTTAGATATTTTCTCATTCGTTTTTGAGATAGAATAGAAACATTGCATTTAGAGTCAGTTGTAAGTAAAAAGCTGTGGGATGTTTAAGATATTTACCTCTTCTTTCTTTACTATGTTAATGGAATAGAAATGTCTTGGAAGAATGCTTACTGAGAGGATCAAAACTATTGAGATAATTAGTTGGACACATAAAATAGGGACTTTAAAATCATAGCTTTTTCATAGAGACCAGAAACTTTGTCTTTGGCATAAACTGGAGCAATGGTTTTCATTTTTTCCTCCCAGACACTTCAAGGTATGACAATGTGGCCCTGCAGGTACTGTCCTGGCAGCAACAAAGACAAGGCAGTTACATTAGATTTTTTAAAATTTATTTACTTTTCATGCCCTATAGCTCCAATCATCTTTGTATGGTTTTTGTTCCCCTTGGGTATGCCCCACCCCCCGACTTTCCTCGCACTCCGGTCACTCCATCTTCTCTAGTCACTGTTCTCTGGTCCATGTTTAGCCCTTTAGTCTCTTTTTCTTTTTCTGGAGCAATGTCCTTCTCCTGGGGCACGGTGAACCATGCTGCTCAGATTTCCAGTCTTCACTTGTAATTGGCAGCCAGTCTGGGCTCAATTGGAATCCATAGGTAGCTGTTCATCCTTGCAGGATGTCTGTTTCTTTCTGTTCTCTGTCTTTTCTACTTGTTGGTGGTTATCTTTTTTTCCTACCTTGCAGTTCTGGCCTCCAGCTTTGAGATCCTTCATCCATTGGAGAGTTTCTTTGAGGAGACCGATGTCAGCTCATGGTTAGTCTGGTTGATCTCCATGATTATGGATTGCCACTCACCTGTTCAGCAGCTGCCATATCCATGGTTTTCCTTCCACAATTCAGAGGAGGTACACCTCACTTTTTTTAGAGGCCACTCTGAGCCAGAATTCTAGCTCCTAGGTCCCGGTGATGGTGTTGGAGCAATCCTTTCAGGTTGTCTTTATATTGGTCTCACAACTCTGTGTTCTGTGGTTCTGCCCAAGCTTTTTTGGGTCCAACCCAGGGGAAGAGTGTGTCAAGGGCTTTTAATCATATCTTTTACCTACCTCATCTCTTTCTTCTGGTGGGTTATTTGTGGTTTTCTTGTTTCTGATAAGGACTGATAGGAGTAGGAGCAAAGCAGAGGGAGTTAATCTACACACTCCCCCCCAGCCCCCCACAGCCTGTACCCTGCCAGGGCTCCCTCCAGTTCCTGCATGGTCCAGAAAGCCTGTGCAGGGTGCCCATAACCTATGCTCCCCCTCCATACCTTGGGGCAGCAGGTGGGCCTGCCGGAATCCCAGACCAAATATCTTCATTGGATTCTTTCCCAGTCTCCAAACCTTCCTCTTTCAAAGCAGCCTTACTTTTGTCTAATTTTGAGGGTCTGTTTTATTGTTGTCTATTTTATATATTGGACTTCTGTATAAGACTTCCTCATTAAAAAGAAAGAGTTAAAAAATGTAAACCCTTACTACTGGACAGAGCTTTTCATTGTTTACCAAAGCATACCTGTTTTAGTTATTAAAACTATGTGTTTATGTCATTTAGAAAAATGCCTCAATTTCAGGAGACATACTTATGATTTCATTGACTCTTGAAAATCCTGTCTCAATCAGGAAAGCTATTATTCTCTCCACAAGAGATGCTCCCCAAAAGTTTATTGGATAAATTTCCAATGAAAATTTGAACTATATACATCAGAATGTTTTGAAAGAATAAATGAGATAAATGCTGGGAAGTCTTTGCTATAAAAACACAAGGCATCATTACTTTGTTCATGCTGTTCCATCATCTGTATTTAATTTGTACTTTCTTATCTTTGCTATGATCCCTGCAATTTGGAGATTAAGCCAGAGGCAGAGATTGAAGGTTATCCAAACAAAATTCAAGCTCATGAGTTTCATAACTCTAATTAATTAAAACAACAATGTCTAAGAGTAGATAGAGCAACATGGGAACTGTCTCATGACTGGAAAGATAATGATTTTACCGAGTTGCTGCTGTTGTTAGCTACCATTAGAAGATTACTACATGCCAGGCACTCACATCTTTACAAGCTTTGTCCTGAAGAAGGTATTGTTATCCCTATTTTACAGATGATAAAACCAAGGGCCAGAGAGTTTAAATTATTGCCCATTGCCACCTAGCTAGTAAGTGGACCAAGTGAGAATTTACCTCAAGTTTTCTGACTCAAGAGACCAAGCATGTAATCACTGTGTCACTATAATTGTTATGAAAGTGATAATAGACAAGATAATAATTCTGACTTTTGGACACCCGGTTATTCCATTATAAAAATTAATATAATTGCATCCCCTCCACTTTTAGGAAAATAAAGATATGCTTTATTAATTTAATAAAATCTTTTTAGAAATTGCCTTTAGCCCAAGATTCTGTTGGAATGATGGTTAAGATAGATAACAGATGAATAAGTCTACTAGAATTTTGAAAACAAATAGTGTCACCAGCAGAAATTTTGATGATTTAGTTACATTTCTGAGCTTCATAACACAGACAGGACCATATCAATGTACAAAAGTAGATAAATACACAAGTCAAAATATGAGAGTGAGAAAGTGTCAGTCACAAACTTCAACTAGACTGAGCACTCAAGCTTGGAGGTAATAGGTACAAAAAGCAGAATGAACAGTCACCATGGAAAAGTTGGGCCACTGAAGCCCTCCCTCCTCATTCTTCTTAAAAAATAGATCTTTCTATCATCTGGAGAAACAATACTGAGGTAAACAGGAGAATTTCTTGAGAAAGAGTGAGAATGTGGGTACAGATGGGAGCATTATTTACCTGAAAGACTTTAAAGACTCCACAATAAACACCCCAGCCCCATTCCAAAAATATTTTATTTAGCTTCAAAGTGGAATTCCAGTGTCACCATCCTGAGGAAATACAATCTGTCACAGTGATGACCATATGCTCATAATGTCTTAAATAGTCCTAATTTGTAAAAAACAAACTATAGATAAAACATGGAAGCAAGCCATAATATAGAACAAAATATAAACATTATAAATATTGAAAATATAAAAATATATAATTAGCATATATGTACAGAAAAGTGAGACAAATATGGATATGATGATCTCTGCTAGACTTCTTGCCCTCTCCCTCTCCCTCCCTTTCTTAAACAAGGATTTGATAAATGCCTACTGTCTGCTTTCCAGGCGACTGAATTTTCATAGTATAGATCAACAGATTTTAAATTTAAGCACAAAGTGAAAATTGAAGTGTGTTACTTAAATTTTAAAATAAAAACTAAAAGAAACTAACACAAATTGTGAGATAAAGGGAGAACATTTTGGAGAAAGTGTAGATGAGCTAATATTTTTATCTTTCATAGTGGGGCATCAAGAATATTGCCTTTACCAAGTCAAAACTTAAAAAAAAATTTAGAGAGAAAGTGGTCATTTGTGGGACTTGGAAAAGAAAACCAAATAAGAAAATGAAAAAGATTTGCATCAATACTTCATAGGAGGGAATAGATAAATATCTAGAAAACATATGAAATGATCCACATCCTAATTTTCATCTGAGAATTGAAAATTAAGACAAAATGCAATACTTGTACTCACCCAATACAATTGCTAAAACAGAGACTGATAACATCAAGACCAGATCAAATTGTCCTGGGTGAGACACAATGTGAACATTTAAAACCTATTCAAGGATAGGATGCCCTATTATGGAAAACTAGTATAATCACTTTCAGAAAGTATTGACCAGAATTTACTAAAGTTGAACATGTATTTTCCTTTTTAACCTAGCAATTCCCCCTTACCAGATCTCTAGCTAAGAGAATGTATGCACATATGCACCAAAAAGTATATGTTCATAAGTATTCATAATAATACTATTATTAAGCACCTTATATTAGCCAGGGTTCTCATGTGTGTGTGTGTGTGTGTGTGTGTGTGTGTAAAACTACATATGTTACACAGATTTTTATATTTATTTATGTATTCTAATTAAATTTTTTTCTTACACCATTGCAGTTACATACATTTTAAATAAGTGATTTGTACATTTAGAGAGGCAAGCAAGTCCCAATATCTACAGATTATCTTGTTAAGCTATAGACCCATGAGTTTCTGTGGTTTGGTACTAGTCTGAGTTCTCCTGAGAACAAGAGGAGCTAACAGTGTTGTTCTACCCCAAAGACTGTCAGCCCTGAGCCCCAAATGAAAGGTGACCCTTCAATGTGAAAACAAGAAAACAATAATGTGCCAGTTTGTTTGTTGTTTTTTCAGGGAATGATGCCTTATTTGTATATTTCCAAGATCTTAGACATTTTCCAGTTTGAAGGTGAGCAAATAGGTGAACTTCTCCTGCTTGGGAAATAGCCAAACATTTGTTTTGCTCAGGTTTTCAAGTGAATAGACAGGGCTCATACACATTAGGGGAGATGGTTTATATCTTACTTAGTCTACAGATTTTAGTGTTACTCTATTCAAAAACACTCTCATGGAAACATTCAGAATAATGTTTGGCCCACCATCTGGCATCCTGTGACCTAGACATGTTGACATATAAAGTGTAAAACCATCCCAAATCCCAAACTAGAAACATTCAAGACATCTCTCAACAGTAGAATGGACAGCTTAATTCAATGAAAATGGATATAGTTAGGTATAACTAACACTATAAATTGCATCTTACAAATAGCTAGAATGAAACAGACATGAAAGAACCAATACAGTATAGTTCCATTTATATAATTTACAAAATAGAAAACACTAATACATATTATTAGAAGTCAGGATATGATTGTGTTTTGGAGAAGAAAATGGATAATGATTGCGAGGGTACCTTAAAGGAGATTTTGTAGTGTTGGTAATCTTGATCTTTATGGCTGTTCACTTGGATTCACTTTGTTATAATTCACAGAGTTGTACACTTTTAATCTATGTTTTTTCTTTTTGGGTTATTAAAAAACATTTAAAAAACTTTAATACAAAGAATGATTGGGGGGCTATGTGAATCTGAAAAACATGAGAAAATATCACTTCCCTGTTTATAAAAAAACAGAAAAGTAAGTCTTCATCAAGTAAATATCATGGCAATATTTTATATGGAACCCTAAATAGGCAAAACTTTTCTTCAGTTGAATTTTGTCTTTAATAAAATAGTTGTTTAAAAGATTCATTATGGTAAACACTCAGCGGCATAAAAATTTTTCAACTGAATAAAGAATCATGTACCAACGTATTATTGCTTTGCTTAAACTCATTAACAAGTGATAGTAAAAAGATTACAGCTATCTGGGAATTGCTGAAACATTTATTATAAAATAGAGTGACATGTATGCAAGTTTTGCTAAGATATGCTCTTTCATTGTCATTCTATCTGCAGCAAATGTTCTTTCTCCAAATTAAACGAAATTAAAAACTGCAAAAGAAAAATTGGGAGATAATAACATTTACCAGAATTAAGTTACCTATACATTCTAGCAGTGGAAATACAGAAAATCCAGCAAGCCAGTTGTACAGATCACAATGGAAACCACATTAATTTTTTAAAGAGTGGGTTGTCTTTATTTGGACCAAAGATTATCTTTGTTTATCATGTTATCCTGTTTTATTTTGGACTTTAAAATCTTGGTTTTGTACTATGTCTGTAGTGATAATGTTGATTTATAACATCTTATTGCATTTTAAGGATGTAGGTTCATGTACCTACAAATGTATGTTGTCATACAATGCCCATCACCAAAGTACTGATAATCTTTTTCTGAGACGTCTCCCTCCTTGTTCTTACTCCTGTACCTCCCTCTTTGATAGCCTCAATTCTGCTTTCAGATTTCAAGGTATTATCCCAGTTTACATTTGCCTGTTCTTTTGTTTTGTTTTTTAAGTCCACAAATGAGTGAAATCATCTATGGAGATATGTCTTTCTCCTGCTGGTTTATTTTATTTGACATAATACTCTCCAGTTCTACCTATATTCTATTAAA